>JAJOZX010003406.1:195000-302500 GCA_023014485.1 Bathynomus jamesi | reverse complement strand
ATGCGACGCCATTGATATATAAAGTAATATTTTTAAGCCCAAAATTTTCAAACCTCAAGGCACTCTTTTTATAATCCATTCGTCGAAGCGTGGTCTTGCATTCCAATTAAAATCCTTTTAGGCAGTACTCCAAGAGCGATGTTTTCTATCTGTTTCGATGCCAATCCTGTGGGGATCGTGTATAGTTTGGATCACAACAGGTTTCGCGCCTTCTTCTTGGTCAGCGCCCAGATTTATATAGATCTCAGGGCTCGTGCGGGTAAGCTTCAATTTCATATCTACCCCGTTCATAAGCAACTTCTCCTGGAATGTAAAGTCCGTGTGCAGGCTTCCAAAACATTCATATATCTTTTTTTTAGAATTTTTAAATTTATCCTTTATACTACCCTCATCTTTAATGTGGTAATACCCCTCGGCAGATAAAAAGGTATCCTTCGCTTCTTTTGAAATGTTGAGGACATTTTCCAGATACGATCGTAGGTGGTAGTACCCCGTGCCTGCCGAGATGTTAGTCTGATTTAAATATACGTCACACTGGCTGAATATGGTGTGCAGAAAGTTTGTTTCGGTGTATGCAGCATAATTATCATTGCAATCCGTTCCATCAGAATGAGCTATGCTAGTTTAGTGTACATGTCCATACAACTCGGATCAAAAAAGAAAGGGCCTGAGCTGGGTATCACGAACTAATCGTGTTTAAAGGGTTAATTGTAATAAAGTCACTGTGCTCAATAGAAACTTGAGTTGGAGGCAGCTCAAAGAGGGATAGCTCATTTACAGCACTGTGAACTGCAAGGATGAATAAAACGTGCCATGGTGAGTTAGAAACAGTGCCACCTCCCCCGACGAGTATCACTCAATCTATGATTCGTGAGAGTAGCGTCCGCAGTTTATATCAGTTAAAAAAAATGCTCGGTCATAGTTCTCATATGCTTAGAACACTTCTTTTTTGGCGCCCTTTTACGTTTAATACCACGGGACCCTTTCTTCTTCCTAACAGTTCTCTTCTTTACACCATGTGTTGGTACCCCCTTCTTCCTATCAATTCCCTTCTTTCCTCTGCCACGCATTTTTCTCTTAGCATCTTTGATGATTTCATCCCGTGTACGTTTTAAATGTTTTTTTAGAGCTTCTTTAGGTTTAGTTCCCGCGAGCATTTCCTCTGCTGCGTTAAAACCTGTTTGTAACGCCTTCCTCCCAAGGTACCTAGCCCCCCTCTTCAGTAGTGGTACAGTTGTGCGCAGTATGGATGAAAAAATGGACCCAAGTCCACTACCACGCTGGTATCTCACTCCTCGGTATACCGTGAATGGTTTTCTGGACATTATAACTCAGTGCGTCGAAAGTGTAGCTTCACTGTTAAGCTCCTGTCACCGAATGTGAAATTTTTACCCTCAATCGTTCTTATATATATTGAGATATTAGTTATTAGATTAGTTGAGACAATCACATAATGGGGTCTGTCATATGTAATACTCAAGCTCCTTCCTCTATAGTCGGGAATGTGCGCTACGCGCAGCAGTCGTGCCTGGGTATCCCCAACAAACTGGTGTTCCGCTATATTGCTGTAAATATAGCACATGTCTGGAGGCTGAGAGCTTACATCCAATTTCTCCATCTTCAGCTGATACACTAAGTTGGACAAGTCATCCGGTGCCTCGTGAAAGGTGTCTCTTTGGAAGGCTGCTCGATAACGTCCCTCGGTTATAATTTTGAACACTCTTCCGTCTTTAAGATGTCTGTTAGCCTTTGATTTTAGCATTAGAGTATGTGCAGTGCCTCCTCTGTTTACGATTTCGTATATTAAATCATTCGTAAGGTGTGAGTTTTTTAAACATATGTTTAAGTCTCTCACAACATCCTCAACCGAAACATAGCGGCCCGGTCTTAGTGTCACAGTTGTACTGAAAAACTGTGCGACCTTAGTCCGGGCGATACGTATAGTTTCATCCCTAGTTACCCCAGCTTTTGCACACTCATCACAGTTTCTAAGAATTGTAAAAACGGCATCTTTATAATCAATATTTAAAAAGACGGTATCCAGCTGAATGTCACATATCCCCACCTCATACGAATTACGGCCCACTTCAATGGGACCATGGAGTTCTGTTACAAAATTGGCTAGTGTGTTGTTAGAGGGTGTACAGACAGGGACGATGAGGACGGGAGCGTGACGTAGAAATGGTTAAGGGCCATGCTGCATACTAATTAAGCTTCATGACTGCATCAGCTTTTATATAGGTATTGAAGCTTTCTGGGTAACCTAGCCACTTCATCAGGTACATTTTTCTCCTTCCTGTACCTTTGGTTGCTAAAATTTTCTCAATTTTAAACACATTTTTTCCTAAGTTAAATGCCACTTTCTGAAGTTCCTCGCGGTAAAAAAAAACCGAGATTTCTTCCCCATTCAAATCTTCAACGTAATACATCGTTATCTCGCCTTTAGGTCTCATAGCCCTAACTTTAAAAATCTCGCGTGTCCATCCTTGCTCAAAACCCTTCGCGAATTTATTTCCCGAACGTGACAACCTTACATAATCATTGATTTTGAAACGCACAGATTGTGGTGGTGGTGGTCCATCACTTCTCGGACGCATGCCTCTTTCTAAAACATCGTTAGGCGTTGTACCGATCGTACGGTGGTGTGAGCGGTTGTAGGATGAAGCCAGTGATTCGAGAACGTTTATATATCGGAGCGCGCTTTTGTGTAAAATAACGGTGCATGCGTATAGAGTTGGAAGTGTAATAGCTGATATTAAACTCTGACAACATGTTCTGAAAAGCTCGCCCTATAAATTCTTTCCCCATGTAAGTACAAAAATAGCCTGGAATCCTGTTTTCTTTCAACATCAGTGTTTTGGTCGCTTTAGCGACTGTTTCAGGCAATTATTTTTCAGGGGAACTAGCCACAAGTATCTAGAGAATACATCTATTATGAATAGGATGTAGCGGTAACCATCGTTGTACACCGAATATCTTTGCATGTCTGTTAAATCTGCCTGCCAAATAGAGTCAATCGAAGCGGCTGTTGTCTTTGCTGTTTTAAACCTTTTTCTCACCGGTTTATGAAGTGTGTAAGCATCCTGGGCACGCAAAAATCTCTCAACATCCTTTTTCCTTACACCATAAGTAACTCTGTACAGTCTATTAACGCCACCATAGGATGCATGGCTAGAAATGTCATAATAGTGCTTACTTAATACGTTAGCCATTTGCATATTTTAGAGGCACGTGGATAAGGTTGGCCTTCTACTCTCTTCTTTCTTCTCTTCAGAGACACTGCAGCTGTTGTGGGTGAAGGTGTACTCAGTTGTGACACGTGCGATGCATGCTCCAAGTCTTTTAACCTATTCAGATTACCTATCAATGTTTTGGGGGACATTTATTTGCTGTAGGCTTGCCTTAATATGCCTCCATCCTGTTGGTGATGGCCTGTCCCACTTTCTCACCAGATCATGAACAATATCAACGATATTGGACCCTTGCACCCTTGATCCATCAACAATGACCTCGCCTGTGTCTGCCCATTGTATGACATGGTCCTCACTCAATAGATTATAAAGACTTAACCCTTTATTCCTCAATGTATGGGGGAGGCTGTTTTTTAGCACATGTTCGATGTGCTGTGCTCCGCTACTCTTTGGTTGCTCAGGCCCTGTACCACTAGGGTGCGTCAATTTTGGGGGTGAAATGACTAAATTGAAAATCATGTGATTTGGTAGCAATTTAATGTAATCATTTGGCATACAAAATAATATCCTTGCTTCAAAAACAATAAAAAAATAACTCCTACCTACATCAATTTTAATTCAAAAATTCCATTTTTCCATAAATTCGTAACAATATAACAAATGTGCGCAAACATCCTATCAACATTTAAAGTGGCAATAAGATATCATTCAGAGTCTTTATTTGAAAGTAACCAATGCAGTCATGTCCTTTTTGCTGCGGTTCCTTGACATCAGCATTCGGCTTGCTACTTGCGTTTTGATGTAGCCTTCTCGCCTCTCGTGACTGTAAACTTGACTAGCTGCTTCTGTGACCATTTTCACACATCTCTCCACACTCTGAGTGTGAGAAGGCCACTTTGGCACTTGCATCGGGGCCTCTTTAAGTTGTGTTAAACTTAAATCTTTGTTTGTTATACATGTTGTCAGTGGTGGCTCCAAAACTTCTGAACTCAAGTTAACTAATTCTGACAATTTCGTGGCATTGACGTTTATCGGAGGTACCTTCCTTGTCTGAACAGAGCAGTCTCCCAGCTGGTCATCATCTAGTGATGTTCCTCTAAGTTTTAGAATGATTTCCACAGCCTCAGTTCGCTCTTTGGTACATTGGCTGCAGAGTATTGCTTGCAAAACTGGCTCTGGCCTAGCATACCAAGCGGACCTTCTCACCACAGGTAACACGATGTCCACCACTACTTTCCTTTGAGTTCTCAGTAGCCGTAATTGAAACAAGATGTGGTTGGGCCCCTCCATCCACATTGGATTAAGTTTTACATTGAACCAGTGAGGAAGATAAAACCCAATAATAAATTCAACAATCAACATCAAATTCTGTAGCATTTTGCCCTTCAGTGCATGTTTGGAAACCCAAATCCTGCAGAAACGAATCGCTGTAGTTAACCAACGACTGTGACTTACGGGTCCAATCCCCAAGAGAGCCAGATTTTGAGGCAACTCTCCTGATCTGATTGCTTGAACAATACAATAAGCGTAAGATTGATCCGTGCTGAGGTCTTTGATAACTTCTTCAGACAACACTGGAAGGGGAGGGCCTACTTCGACCTTTGGAAATTTTGTATTTATTTCTAATTCCGTTGCTTCATCTAGCATGTTGCCAAGGGGGCCTGACCACATGTTGTTGCTCTTTGTAGGACCATCAAGTTCCTGGATGAGACGACGAAGAGGTTGTTGTTGTAGTTGTTTAGCCGATCAGCCCACCCTGATCGATCAAGCCGGCGGCACGCAGGTAACCGATCGCCCTCTTCGGAGTGGACCAGAGGTTCAGCGCACTAGTGTTGTGTTGTGTTTCGTTGTTGTGCTAGAGCGGTACAGTCTGTCATAATGTGTTCAATTGTTTGTGGTGTGTCGTGGCACAGGTGGCAGGTGTCGTCTATGGAGTTGTCTAGTCTGTGTTTATATGTTAGTAAGTTGGGGTGATGTCCACATCGGAATCGTGCTAAGTTAACTCGATCCGATCTGCTCAGGCTGATCTCTGACCTGTTAACACTTTGGGTGCCACGCCCAAATCCGCAAAAATTTCCCACCAGCCCATTTTTTTTTTGTGTGAATTAATAATAGGCATGAATAGAGAAACAGAAATGCATAAGAAATTTTTAAAAATTCTAATAATTTTTTTAAATATATGCATTTTTATTTTTTTAAATAGTCACCCCTTATGAGCCCATGGCACACCCATGTGTGTGACAAGTAACAAATTTAGCCTTTCTGGTCATGGCACAACCATGTGTGACATTTTTTTTCATTATTTTCTCTTTTTTCAGATTCTATTATAAATATTTATAAAATTATAATCTTAAAATTATTATCTTATGTTTACATAACTATATATTTTATAAATAAAGAACATGCCACCTGAGGTAATGAGTGCAGACCTGAAAAAAGGGGAAATGATTGCAATGGAAGAACAAAACGGAATAGTTGTATGAAATGGAAAGATGCCAGAGATGTCCGGTTATTATCAACAAAACACAGTCCTGAACTTGTGGAAATTAGAGAGAGAGAAGAGAGGGAAACTGAAGAACCAGGCCCATCCAATACACAAGAAAGGCAAAGAAATCGTAGGAAAAGTGGAAAGAAGCCCTTAGGAATTATTGCATACAATAAGGGGAAGACCGGAATAGACATCTCTGACCAGATGGCATCCTATGAAACGGCACTTAGGAAGGGTATAAAATGGTACCGCAAGCTTGCCATTGCACTTCTATTAGGAGTCTCAGTTGTGAATGCTTGGATTGTGTATAAAAAAGTAACTGGCAAAAAGATGCAACTGAAAGAATTCAAAGAGAAAATAATTTTGGCACTCCTGGATTTTGAAGAGACTTTACCCCGGCAAAGGAGACCAGCGTCTACATCACATTTAATTCTTGAAAAGAAAAATGTTCAAGGAAAAAAGATCAGAAGAAGATGCAAACAATGTTATGAAAAAATCACAAAAGAGCGAGGCAGAGAAGAAGCAAGGAAACATGCTAAGAATGTGCATACGTATTGCAGCTCTTGCCCTGGGGAAACATTCTTTTGTCTAGAATGTTTTAGAGATTTCATAAATAAATTACAATAATTATATTCACATAAAAGGCTTTGTATTTTGTAATCAAATAAAAGGATTTTTTTTTTATATAAAAATGTATTTGTGTTTATTTCCTAAATAGATTACAATAAGTATTTTCATGTAAGTCTTTGTAACCAAAAACAACGGAAGTAAAAAAAAAAAAAAAAAAAAAAAAAGGGTTCCACCATCCACCTGGCTCCACGTGCCAGAACCTGGATGCAGTTACTTATATCATTATAGTTTATCATTATAGTATTATTTTGTGCATTATACATGCACATAATAATACAAATAAAACATAAAAATGCTAAATATATTTCACTATAAACTGATTTGAGTAACTGTAACAGAACACTGGATATTTAATAAATTTTGTCCCCAACGACCAAGTATAATATATAAAAATTTTCCTCAGAGCCCACAGATTTCAAATAACATAGTAATTTCCCTATACTGTCACATATATTTGTGTGCTGCGCTCAGGAGTTGAAAAATGTGTGTCACACGTATGTGTGTGCCATCGCCAGAAAAAAAAAAAAACTGGCACACACATACGTGTGACGTGGCACCCAAAGTGTTAATGGGTGGTGGCTTCGCACCTAGGACCACATTCGGACCGAGTCGTGTCAGTGCTTTGTGGGTTAGGTGTGTGTGTATGTGTTTTCTGTACTGTGTGATGTCTGTGGGGCGTGGTATGGAATGGAGTATTTGATTATAATGTCTCTCTGGTGTTACCTTAATGGTGCGAGGTGTCGGTGCGTGATTGTACATGTAGTGGCAAGGGTGTTGTGGGTTAGTTGTCGCTGCTGCCATGAATTGTGTTCCCCTCATGTCTAAATGTTCCCTAACTTTCAGTATTTTTGTTTCTGTGTGCAGGTGTTCTATTGGTGTTGTTTGAGTGCATCCTGTAATGATACGAAGTGCGTTGTTTTGTATTGTCTGTAAGGTGTTTATGTGTGTGTTTGAGATAATGGGCGCCCAGCATGGGCTAGCATAGTCCATAACTGAGCGAATATATTGTTTGTATATGAGTGATGTTGTTTCCTGCTGGTGTCCAAAGTTTGTGCCTGTTAGTACCCTAAGCGTGTTAAGTCTTGACGTACATTTGTTTTTAATATCCTGAATGTGGTTTGCAAAAGATAATGATGTGTTGTATGTGACCCCAAGTCTTTTGGTCCTGTGAGTGTGTGGAATGTTGATGTTTTTTAGTGTAAGCTGTGGAATTACCTGGTGTTCTTTTGTGTTGCTTGTAAGCAAGGTGATGGTTGATTTTGTGGGCGCTACTTTGAGTCTATTGTGTGTGAGCCAGTCTTGTATACTGTTTATGTATGTTTGTAGGTTATTTGTAGCGGTGTCGATGTTGTTGTGGGTGGATGTTAGAGTGATGTCATCTGCATATGATGATAATGTAAGCTTGTTATCTATGGGTGTTGGAATGTCATGCATGAATAAGTTGAAGAGTGTTGGTGAGAGAACAGAGCCTTGAGGGACCCCGTTCGGAAAAAGCTTGTTTTTGGATGACTTGCCATTAAATGTGACATGTGAGTATCGACGAAGAGGTAGTTCCCCTGTGTGCAAATCACATACAATCCAAACAAGCCTTCTTCCAAGTTTTTTCTCTAAATGCGTCATAACACCGCCCTGCCATCCAGCGTTCACCGCAGTTGAGTCTCCACCAACGGCCTGCAGTGAACTGTCAAGTCTTCTTTCTTGAAGCCAACATATTATTTGATTAGCAATTGCCAATGCAGGTTTCTTGCCTTCTACTTCTGCTTCAGGAACAAAGTGAAACAAATAGCGGCCACCAGGTTCGGAACACACAGAGTAGTGTTCTTCTTTGATGAGACCGGGAAACTTTCTGTCCATTCCCTCTACCTCTAGGAGAACTTTTGTGTCATCTCTTCTTCCATCAAACAAAAGGCAAGAGAGACCTTCCTCGTTCAAATCTTTTTCATGCTGATCAGATATTTCCTTCATTATTTTTTCTTGTGCTCTTCTTATCTTATTATGATCTATCACCAAGGATGTATCCTCTCGGCTGATGAGGCCTGCATCTATCCAAGCGGCAGTGGCAATCTCTGCAGTCTCTCGTAGCCCCGTATGGTGGTGAATACTGGCAAGAGCAATGTTTGAGATGTCTTTAGTGTTGTATTTCATTCTCTTCGGCGAAGGTTCAGATGGCATTTTGGAGCTATCATCTGATGTTGCTTCTTTCTGTTCATCTGAAGAGCTTTCAAAGAAGTGAGAAACCTCTTGATAGAACTCTTCATCTCTTTGGGTGGCTTCTTCACTCTTCTTTTTCTTCCTTTCTTCCCTCTCTCGGATTTTCTCTTTTTTATTAGCAATAACAATCTGTTTTTTGGTTTCTGAATAATCTGCCGAACCAATCTGCATATTTCCTTGGCCTCCTGCCTTTGTTCTCTGCGCCTTTATGAAAGCCAGCTCCAAAACAGGGATCTTCTTCTCACGAGGACAGCGACAATCAATGTGAGGGTGAGGTTCTCTTCTGCATGAGGAAGAACAATTGGCTTCAGAACACAACTCTATGGGACACTGGCAGTTAAAAATGTCAAGAAGAGTATCAAGTGTGTGCAGAAATTTATTTTTCTTTGCTAGTTTTCCTTTACCAAGTGATGTCTCAACTGCTTTGTGCCACAGCTTTGTTAATTTTAGCTCAATAGTTCTACACTGGTTGAGTACAGGTGGTTTGAATAACACATTAGCTTTTTTCCACTGATGCAGAAGAGGGGGAATCATGTCTCTTATGAGCTCTTTCTCTGTGTAGTTCCTTCTATCCTTTGTATTTTGTTCACAAAGGAGTAACCCTAGTCTCAGCATGTCTCGCACTGTTGGTAGTTCTGATACGGGAAGCTCCTTGCCTGTACCGACTAACAGGCTCAAGTGGCATGACGACTGACCTCTTGTCTTCAATTTTGGCATCTTAGGAATATCTGAAAAGAAAGAAAAACATTTAAGTATTTTATATCAATTACGATGTTTCAAAGTTTAGTCATTCGATGTTCTAAAATTCAATAAAAAAATATTTCATGGGATTACAACATAATTAGACAGAAGAATATGATAATAATAAATAATTGTAATAATCAATAATCCATACTTAGAGTTAAACTGTAGTATTCGTCTAGTAGAATAACTATGAAGTAGGTACAAGAGCAATAACAGCAAACCACCGTCTATGACATCTAAGAGGCAACTGAGGACTGAGAGTGAGGGACAGTTCTATTCATGTTGTGACTTGTACATTGTACAACTACTATATGACCTTGAAAACACTCCATATGCGATCAGTGGGATAATTCTGTGACAGATGAATAGTTAATCAATTTATGCCCTATTATTTAGTAAAAGAGTCAATTTCTGAAACTTTCAGGTAAAATTGATGTAGGTATGGGTTATTTTATTTAATTTTGGTTGGCCAATTTCAAGTTTTGACATGAAAAGACACTATATTTTCACTACCAAAATTGATTTGAAAAAAGTTGGCAAAATTGACACACCCTACTGTACCACTATGCTCAGCGCTACTCGAGCTGTGCCTCATGGGGAGCTCTCTAGGATGTTTATAATCTTCGTACTCATGAAGAAATTTCTGCAAAGCCTCTTGATACAAAGCCTTTTTCTCATCAGGCGTCTTTTCACTGTTTAACAGGGATAGTAGCTCACTCTCCATTCTTTTAAGCCTACTTTTACGGGGCTCTAGAGCAGCGTCTGGGGTCCTTTGTAATGAAGCATACATCTCTTGCGGGATCACAACCACCTTCTTCATTATATTAATCTAGTCAGTAAAGGCTCCAAAATTGAAAATAAGATGGGTAGGAACGAACCGCCTCTTTGTACAATAATACGCTTTTTCTTACCCACAGTCTGACTTTTATGGGCGAGCGTCCGTATTATGTTCTTGTAACGACGTAAGCGAGCCTTCTGACAGGATTTCATTGGAACATTACATTTTATAACATTGAGGCAGATTTCGCAGATGCATTTTAAAAAGTCAGAGTCGATATTTTTAACAAGCATCTGCTGCAACGACCGAGGCAGTTTGATAGATTTTTATTAATTCACGGTATTTCTTTAGCCTATTTATCATTCTGGAATGTACACGGTTTCAGGCTCGTTTGTAAATATATTCGTTCTTAGAAGCACCCTAAACGTGTTTCGCGGGTGAAGGTCACAAAGCAAATATCCATAACGTTGCTTTGTGACCTCTTTATAAACCTCCAAAAACTCCTTATGCTGACTCGGGAACATTTGACTGGCTAATACCCCAATTTGTGACACATCTCTACGTTGAGCGAATAAGACTAGATATTGCGTATTTAACGATACATCGCGCATGTATCTATTTTTGAAAAATAGATTCTGATTGATGAAGAACACGCTTATGTTAAGGTGGTGGGAGAATACTGTAAATGTCTCGGCAAACGTTTTATCCATCTCCAACATGAGGTCATCAATTACGATGACTGTATGTTCATTGCCCTTTAGTGAATTAACGTCATAGACCCCCTTATGGAACAAAACATCATCCTGGTACTCGTTGAACACTGATTGGTATGTCGAATAGCACCATATAACTTTATGCACAAATTTTGAGAACATTTCACCCTTTTCTTTAATAATTTTAAACATAAACACCGTTTTACCACATCCTGTAGGTCCAGATATAATACATGTGGATGGGCTCATGAATGAATTTTTCTACAGCATCCATTTCTAACACGTCACACCCCTAAGTGACTCATTTACAGAATATCACAAATAACGAGTTCTGCTCCTTATATTTTGTTTTCTTCCACAGAACCGTGAATGACGACGATGTACAGCCCACCATCATCGACATCACGGGCGAATCCATTGATCGTGCATCTACAGGGCCCATACCCTCAACGGCGGCACGCTCAAAGCGGCGACACGCTGAAGAGTCCTCCACGTCAGGTATAAAGCGCGCGAAACACGCACCGGTTGTTGGACAATCCGCGGTACAACCCCAGCCCTCAACGTCTTACGCTACCAACCCTACATCAGATTCTTCAGCCCCTTATACATCCTCCACAGCCCCCACCCGTTCTGTAGAGTCTGCTGTAAAAGAACCCCAGCCCTCAACGTCTTACGCGGCCAACCCCTCATCGTCCAATATAGGCGCTCGTCCATCCTCCTCAGCGATGACTCGTTCTGTTGAAGATGATATAACGTTTGAGTTGGTGCGCTCCGCAATCCCGACCCCAGCCTTGACGAAATCGGTATATAGTCAGGGTTGACCCTAGATCCCTGTATAGCAATGGAATTGAGCGCGGGCTACGTCGCGTTGTAGAGCGCATTGTAGAGTTTGCCCTTCAGAACCGCGACGAGCGTGAAGTCAGGACGAGTCTGTCCTTCGGTTTCGGCTCAGATGATGGTGATGTAGATGATTTTTGAGTAGTCATATCATTTAGACGTTTGGCTACTGAGGATATAGATTATATATTAGGGCGTATAAAGCAAGCTGCCCAAAGTAGTATAGCATTCAATATGGACAACTTCACGGTAAATATTGACCGTGTATTCCGTGTTGTGGGTCATATCACCACTCCGTATACTCTTAACTTCAATTCCCAGGCTATTTATAGAAGGCATATAAACGTCGATCGTGGTTGCGGCTTTATAGCATTAGTCCTAGCACGTATTTTTACTGTACAAAATACGAAAGCCGATCATATTTGGTTGACTTCGATCGTGGAGCGTGCCCGTAAACTAGCTGTAGACTGTGATCTTGAATTTGACTGTAATATGGGCCCTGAAGAGCTGAGAAGGGTAGAACAGGAAATGAATGTCCGTATAGTCGTATTTGGGCTGGATGTGAGAGATCGTACAAGATCCCTACTTATTTTAGGCCTGTCAGGGACAACGTATCTCCCCATCCGTAATATAAGGTGCCTTTACGCGAGTTATGATAAAAGTCGAAAATATGGGCGACATCCTGATTTGTGTAAGGGGTGTCTCGAGTTTGCGGATGATATAGTGAAACATTGTAAAGATTGCCACATGGTGTGTGAACAGTGTAAAAGCCCCAAATGTGAAAGCCGTGTGGTTGAAGCTGAGAAGAGGGACTGTAATGTGTATAGACGTACATTTTTCAATAATAACTGTTTTGAGCTCCATAAAACAATTGGCATGTGCAGAAAAATGAGAATCTGTGAATGTGGTATGTTTCACATGATGGGTAATTCGGGTAAGTTTCACTGTTCTACATGCCATGAGAAATATAAGGCGGATGGCGTAAAGCATGTATGTTATATGAAAGACGCAAAACCTAAAAGCAGCCCTTGTATAACTGTATACTACGACGTAGAAACATACACGAACGCCGAAACCAAAGAGGTTATTCCACATTTATTTGTGATCCAGACTATCTGCGACGAGTGTATGGAGATCGAGTGTGATGAGTGTCACAAATGTGGTAAACGGACAAACGTTTTTAAAACGAATGTCCACGATAGCTATGTGAAGCTATTTGTGTCCTATATTGTCAAGTTAGCCGACAAGTTCAAAAAAATGACTGTGTATATTCTTGCCCATAACGGGGCAAAATTTGACACACAGTTCCTTTATAAGGAGCTGCTCGAGCACGAGTCCTCTGAGATATTTACAGGTGATCCCTTGAAAAGAGGAAACAAACTTATACAGATGCAAATAAGAGGTAATGTGCAATTTAAAGATACTTTATTATTCACGCCTTGTAAATTAGCAAAGCTACCCAAGGTGATGGGGGTAGCAGCTGAAGTGTCAAAAGGGTACTTCCCTTACACTTTCCTCACTAGCGAGACTTTAAATTACGTGGGGCTACCTCCACCCAAACATTATTTTAACTATGGTTGTATGAGCAGGGCCGGATTTTCCAATAGGCAACATAGGCCATTGGCCTAGGGCCCACCAGTAACTGGGGGCCCACTGGGGATTTACTTTGATTTACTTTGATGTACTTGATATGGAACTAATTTGATTAAAAATTATTAATGTGTAATGTATTACATTATGTTGTAATTCTTATTGCAAAATTTATTATGCTTCAATTTGACTGTATTTTTTTCCATTATTCCTTTGTGTAAGAATAAGTTGTGCATGATATAAAACTAATTTGAATAAAATTATTGATGTGTTACATTATGTTGTAATTCTTTTTTTTTTTACATTACAATATTACGATATATATATATATATATAATTTTTTTTTGGGGGGGGCACTGATAAGGTTTGGCCTAGGGCCCACAAGCAAGTAAATCCGGCCCTGTGTATGAGTGCAGATGAACGTGAAGACTTTGATCGATACTACAGCAGTTTTAATGAACGTTATCCTTATAATATAGCTGATGAATGTGAGCGTTATTGCGTGAATGATGTGCGCGTGCTTAGAGTATGTTTCCAAGCCTTTAGAAGGATGTACATAGGCCGTTTCAAAGGCGATCCGCTGCAAGTCGCAACCACCATCGCGTCACTATGCTTTACGGTGTTCAAGAATAACTTCATGCCTAAAGCCACCTTAACCATTATTCACAGAAACAACTCCCGCAGTTACGGCCACAAGGCTATTTACTGGCTCATACACCTACAGCAACAGACAGGTGTATACATAAAGCACGCCCGCAACACGGATGAAGTACCCATTAAGATTAATGGTCGTGTTTTTTGGGTTGATGGGCTAAGTGAAAACCGTGTCACTGGTGTGAAGACTGTATACTCCTTTAACGGATGCTGGTGGCATGAATGCCCCCGTCCTGAGTGCGGAATCGCCGGAGATATCCACGGTAGATCTCCTGCCGACTGTCTTGCATGGACCCGCACCCGCGATCAACTTATAGGGTCCCAGTTCACTCACAAAGTCTTGTGGGAGCATGAATATGATGCACGGATGGAGACAAACGAGGCGTACCGTGAGGAAATAAACACGATCAAGCGTTCAATGGTACTGGATCCTCTCAATTGCGAATTTGTTCGGTGGGCACACAAATCCCTTCAAGCTATACTTTCCGCCTACGGAGGGTGTGAAACTTCACTACTACGATTTCTGCTCTTTATACCCATACGTGATGAAGAACAACCCGTACCCCGTGGGTGCTCCTAAGAAATTGGTGGGGCTAACCTGCCCTCCATCAATGAATTTTCAAGAAATTTGAATGATCGCTACTTTGGGCTCTCTTTCGTGGACGTGCTCCCCCCTCGCGATTTATGGATGCCGATCTTACCCGTCGTCATCGGCTACAAGCTCATGTTTCCCCTGTGCGTGAAGTGTGCGAAAGAGAATAACGGTAATTGTAGCCATACACCCCACCAGCGTAAGATCAGAGGCGTATATACAAGTCCTGAGCTGGCCCTAGCCGTACGCCATGGGTATAGAATACTGAAGATACATGAGGTTGGAGGTTTCAGAAGCTACCCAACCTTTTCACACCGTATATAAACGCATTTTTGAAGGATAAGGTTGAGGCATCAGGGTATCCGCGAGGAGTTGACACCGAAGATGAAAAGTCTGCCTATATTCAACGTTACCGCGACCACGAAGGTATACAACTTGATCGCGCCCAAATTGCAAAGAATCCTGGCAAGCGCTTTAGTGCAAAGTTGTGTCTAAACAGTCTATGGGGAAAATTTGCACAGAATACTGGCAAGGGAACGTTCATTTGGCACAAAGCTATAGCGAAGTCTGGGATTATGCCAACGCACCCGATAAAGAAGTCATGGAAATCGTGAATGTAGGTAATACTTACATAATAAAGTACAACAACACTGAATTGGCCACAGATACCTCAAGGGTTACAAACATTCCTGTAGCCAGCTTCACAACAGCCTACGCCCGCATCAAACTTTGGGGTCTATTGCATTCTCTTGGGCAGAGAGTCTTGTATGCCGATACAGATAGCGTGATATTCACAGCGAGGGAGGGTGAATACATACCTGCTATTGGTGAATTCCTCGGCGAGCTCACTGATGAGATCAATGATGAGTATGGGGACAATGCATACGCCGACTCCTTTGTCTCAACAGGACCTAAAACGTATGGGGTACGGGTGGGGATAGGGAATGAAACGAAATATATCGTGAAGGCAAAGGGTATCACGCTTAACCAAGCGAATCGGCAGGTCGTTAACTTTGATTCGCTGAAGGATCTAGTGTGTTTGGACGATGATGAGGGTGATCGGCCTTCCCAACTAATTGTAGGCACCCACAGTTTTCGGGCGCAGAAGCTGGGGTGTGTGAAGGAACTTAGGGGAACGAAGGTGTGCCGTAACACTTATAGGGAACGTTACCCATAAACTTTGATGGGTCTATTGCTAACTTATTCATCACACGTATTTGTAAATATATATGTATTGAGAACAATCTTTGATGTGCCTATTGTTAACTTATTTATTGCACGTATTTGTAAATATATACATGCTGATTATTTCGTTTATTAAATAAATCGTGCATCGACTTGTGTTTCACTTTGCGTGTGTGCGTGTGTACAGTAAAGTTAAGCCCCGCCCACTGTAAGACCGGGGCGTGATTCATCCCGTAGCCTGAGCAGGCCTCTGTCCCCGTTCTCAGTTGACCTCTGTATACCCTTGAGCTCAGACGTGTATTCTCTCCCGCGTAGAAGAAAATGGCCACCTTTAATATCGCGTGCTCAACATTTATGAAGTGGTATTCAGTAAAGGGCGTAGATGTAGTGGATACTGAAAAACTCCCTATCCCAGCCTCCTTTGACTCTTTTAAGGATGCATTGAATCGTGCGAAGGGTCAGGCTATTCAAATACTCTACGGATATTCTGGCGAGGGGGTTGTAGGATTTCGCAGTACAGACGATGTACTGAAGTATGTTGTAGAACTAAGCTTTATAAAGGCACACGTGCACCGCGTGGTAGAAGAAGCGGCACGCTCAGAAGCTAAACAACAGTTATGGGTAGTGAGCCTTGTGGATGAGTGGTGTGATAAACGGTATTATATCATGCTACACCATGTCGATTACTCATACCCTACGACTGAAAATGTGAATCTCGTTATCATGGACAATCTTAAGTATTTTTACCACTACATTAATATATATCATGATGAGGTTTGTAGCGAGGTTGTGGCTAAAGGGTTATGTGAGTTTTTAACAGATTTTAGAGATGAGTATCGCCTGTTAAATAAAAAGCCTAAATATGAACATATGTTTCTCTCTAACAGCGCCCCGCAGTGTGAAGATTTTTAGGAGAGATAAAACATTACAAAATGTGTTTAGCTCGTGAAATTTACGCTGAGGGAAACTGTCTGGTGCGTATTCGGGGGAGTGGTAGTGATAAAACGTTAAAACCGAAATTAGTTCTTGTACCGGAAAATTTCTCAAAACGCCTACCCAGTATAATGGGGTACAACAATTCAGGTTTCATTAGATTATGGTGCGACTCGCACCTCACGGATCATACGGGTTCGAACAAACCCTTTCACGTATCATCAGGGTGAGTCAACCGCCCATCGAACCGTTCCTGCCTACCTGCGTGCCTCACGCGGCTCATAGTCTTCTCAGAGCTTGCACCGAGTGGATGTGCCATAGTTATCTCAATGAATACGATGGAACTCCCTTTGAGAAGCATTCTCAACGCCTCGTACGACGTCTCCGTGACGAAGTCGTTGCGTGTGTTCAGGCGGGAAACCGGCACCATTAACTGTGTGCTTGAAACGAACAGTAGACCTGCGAGCAAGCGCAACGTTATTTATTTAAATCTTGAGGAGATGCATAAAATATTCGCGGTAGTTGAGAGGTGGGCTGAAGACCGTTATAAAATACCAGCTGACGTAGGTATAATAAGAGAGGTGATTAGTGAAGCCTCCTCATATACCGTCGTTTGTACATTGAGTGTAAATAACAATCAATCATGCGTTGATATACGACTGATGTGGAAGAACACAGCTGATAATGGCGTCCTTGTTCCTACACGAAACCGTTTCATCCTCGACAGAATGTTTGAGATCGTTGGATTCCATAAGCTGAAGCCTATATTAGACATACGTATCTAGACATGATTTACTTTGACACAATACTTGAATACGCTTACACCGCTCTGCTCGACGGATTTGTTGAATGTAGGAATGTGCAGGGAGAGAACGGGCTAGCTCTGGATGCGTATTTAAAAGGCTTAGACTCTTCGAAATATCCCGAGCTTTGGTACAAAACGCTTGAGAGGTACAGAGCTAAGCTCGCCTACACTGTTCACCCTGAAGAACTGTACCTCTATATAGTAGATAGCTGCCGTTACGACTTGGAAGATTATTTGAATTGCTGCTATACCGGGTGAAGAAGAGTTCACGATTGAAAAGTTCGGTACGTTAAGAAAAAACCCTCGATTGGAAAGGCATGATTATAAGCTTGTATTTAACGACATAGTTAACGATGACGTTTTTGCGCGTTTTGATTGCGTTCTAGTGGCGCTTAAAGACAACTTCCCTGCCGAGTGTAAAGTGGGTACAAAAATACCATCTAGGACGTTTTGGCGCCGACATTTTGGCGCTGGACGTTTTGGCGCCGCCGTTTGGGCGCCACCGTTTGGGCGCGGAGCCGGTTTGGCGCCGCCGTTAATTAGTATTAAGTATTAAGTAGTAATACTTGGTTATTAACCTGAAGTGCTGTCTGTCTTTTCAGATAAGTTGTGTTGTTGCCCTTAATAGCATAAATGTATGAAAATATATCAAGTAAGAAAGGGAAATAGAAGTTTTCACATAATGGATATTTGTATGTGTTTGATAAATGTAGCAAGCGCGACCCTTCGTTACTTTTTTGGCGGTGCGAGCAAAAGAGTCAGTGTATTATAAGGTGTATATATAATATTGGTACTTTTCCGTTATCTGCCCCATTGACGATTGGTTAGGTTCAGTCATGATATTTTCGTTAAAACTAACAAAAATATCACAACTTAACCTAACCAATCGTCACTGCCCGGTTAGGTCAATTGTACGCCCTTGACGATTGGTTCGGTTAAGTCGTGATATTTTCGTTAGTTTTAACAAAAATATCACGACTTAACCTAACCAATCGTCAAGGGGGCAGATAACGGAAAAGTACCCATATTATATATACACCTTATAATACACTGACTCTTTTGCTCGCACCGCCAAAAAAGTAACGAAGGGTCGCGCTTGCTACATTTATCAAACACATACAAATATCCATTATGTGAACACTTCTGTTTCCCTTTCTTACTTGATATATTTTCAGACATTTATGCTATTAAGGGCAACAACACAACTTATCTGAAAAGACAGACAGCACTTCAGGTTAATAACCAAGTATTACTACTTAATACTTAATACTAATTAACGGCGACGCCAAACCGGCGCCTAAACGGTGGCGCCCAAACGGCGGCGCCAAAACGTCCCTTTCCAACAAAAATAGTGTTGAATGATATGAAAGCCTTTTACATTGAATATAAACCGCCGTATCAGTTAAGCGGCGAGTTGATGCTTGAGCGGTTTTCCCACATCGTGCAGAGTAATGCCGATGTTGATGTAGCATCTATCAGCATTGAATTTACCATTTTGTACCGTAGAACGTAAAGACAATATATATATTTTTACTGTAATATTTTGCTAATACTACGTTTTGTACGATTATATATAATTAATATAAATATATATTTTTCTAATATTTGGTTAATACTATGTTTTGTACAATTATATATAATTAATATAACTATATTTTTCCTGTACTAATATTTGATAATATAACTTTTAATAATAAAGGGTGATCCAGAGAAATGGGACCCAAAAGAAACCCCTGTAACTCTTAAAGTATAAGTCCTTTTATAAAATCATACGCATCATTCGAAAGAGGATAGTTACAAGTTTGTGCAGGATTGTATAGGTTTTGACAATACAAGACAAGATAAGATACAAAACAAAATAAAAGTGTTAGTTAAAACTAACCCTTCAAGATGACTGCATGGACTGTGGAACAGCTGCGTTTCATAACTGAGCAATATTATGAGCATGGAAGAAGTGTAGTTTCAGCTCTTAGAAGGTGATTTTGACATCTGAAAATTTGTCTTGAAAGATCTTTGAGCTGAAATTACACTTCTTCCATGCTCATAATATTGCTGTTATGAAACGCAGCTGTTCCACAGTCCATGCAGTCATCTTGAAGGGTTAGTTTTAACTAACACTTTTATTTTGTTTTGTATCTTATCTTGTCTTGTATTGTCAAAACCTATACAATCCTGTACAAACTTGTAACTATCCTCTTTCGAATGATGCGTATGATTTTATAAAAGGACTTATACTTTAAGAGTTACAGGGGTTTCTTTTGGGTCCCATTTCTCTGGATCACCCTTTATAACTACATATTTTTCCGATATTTGATTAATACTGTGCTTTGTATGATTATATATTTTCTATGTTTTGTACGACTATATATAATTAATATAAATATATATTTTTCTAATATTTAGTTAATACTATGATTTGCATGATTATATATTCCCCATTCTATTATTTGATCATATATATATATATATATAATATATCCTATTGTATATCCATTAATTAATAAACAGAACGTTGTAATGGTGTTTTATTTATTCCTTGAACACGTTTATATCATTTTCTAAAACAGAGTAATTGAATAAATAAGTAACGAGGCTGACAGCCCAGCCACCATAAGCTTATTTAAAATAAATAACGAATCTGGCAACTCAGCAGCCAACTGGCTGAATAATAATTATATGTATGGCGTTGTCTGGCACCTCAGCCAACTGGCTCTTTAGGGGCACTATAAGAGGCCGGGTGTTGGACGACGGAGTCATATGCGTCCGACAGCTGTCGGATGAAGGATCTCCTTTTCCTCTCCTGTTATCTCTTTCTGCTCCTTTTGGGGATGAGGAAACCCCTTCCTCTCCAAAGAGGCGCCCTTAGGATAGGCATGCCCCTTTGGGGGGGTTCAGCTTGGGGAGAACTCCACCTCCAAGTTGCATACCCCTTGCAACCCTATTTTGGGGTTGGCAACAAAGGTTGGCACTCCCCTTTGGGGGGATCAGCTTGGGGGATAACTCCAGGTTGCATACCCCTTGCAGTCCCATTTCGGGGCTGGCAATAAAGGGGGTGCCTTGGCAACGAGGGGGGTGAGCTTAGCAACAAAGGGGGGTGGGGTTGGCACTCTTGCAACATTACGTAATATTATGCAACTTGCACTCCACCTTTTTTCGGGCATACTACTTACCCGGATTAACGCGGTTAATTCGTCCGCGGAAAGTATCGTGTTATGTGAGTCAACGTTGGTCGGGGAATGTAATCAATGTGAAAGAGTGTTTCGTTCTCAGATGTCAATGATTAAGAAAAATGTGAAAATGAATTAGTTTTAATTGTGAAACAACTGCAAACAATTTAGTTACGAGTATGTTATTTTTAGCTAAAAGTACGCTCATTATTACGTTCTTTTTTAATTTGTCAAACCATCCGCGAGACCGCGACTAGCAACAGTAAAAGTTTCTTCATACGTTAGCGCTTTCAAGTGAATTGTCATTTCGCTAAGCAGAATTCTTTTTTTATTACAATTTCCAAGCCAAACAGATAAAAGCTGTTCCCTATTTACCATTGTACGTATACTATATGTTTAATTTTTAGTTAAAAATTAACCCCTTTAATTTTGGAAAAAATATGTTGATATTTTCTACATTTTTTTAAAATCGCGCTTATTTTTAAAATTAACTTTGTTCCATTCAACGTTAAAAAATGCATTTTTGTCAGAAATGTTTGCTACAAAAACGTGCAAGAGCGAATCTGAAGCATCGCTGCTCGGGGAATGGTGTCAGGGTTTTATCAGCGTTATGGCGAATCAGTGTTGAACGAATCCGTGTTATACGGGGTATGCCTGTATAGAATTTTGGTTCAATAATTACTCGAATCAAACAGCGGCAATATATATATATATATATATATATAATATATATATATATATATATACACACAGTGGTGTAGTGCTAAATAAAGAAGTGAGGGAACGCATTTTGAAAGTGTTACTCAGATGCGGGGGGGACAATGGGGAGCGCGGCGAGCCCATACAGCTGGGGGTCCGGGGGCACTGTAAGCCCCCCGGGAAATCTTTTGAAATCTGACCAATTTCAGGGATATTTTGAGGTCATATGCACTGGATATTAGGATATATTCCAAGGTTGAAGATGCAGTATTTCCAGTGTCATTAGATATACGACAGCCAGTACGATCAATAAAAATAGCTAACAACTGGAATGATTAACTAAAAAAGTTAACAACTGGTACGCCGTGGTGACTGTTTCACCAGATCTTTATAGGCTAGCATTGCCTCAGTCGAAACTAAAAGAAATGAAGCAGTTAATGATTCTTTCTCATATTTCTTCTCGGGGTGGGAATTAAAATTTCATGACGTTAGAGATTTGTAAGTTCGGATTTATTTGAAATAGTGAGGGAACGCCGTTCCGTCTACCAAAAAAAGTAAGGGAACGCCGTTCCCACGCGTTCCCACAGCACTACACCACTGTGTATATATATATATATATATAATGATACACACAGACGTGTATGGAACAAGGAAACTAAATAACTGGAGTTATTTTTTCGGGCTAACATCATGAAAAAGGAAAAACTATAGTGTTTGTCATTTACTATTACTTATTCGGACTATAGTGGATTTAATTTTCCCAGAAGAGTTCCTTGTTCCATGCATGCACGGTCTGTGTTTATCATGAAAAAACCTCAGGGGACCATTCTAAGTTCAATCCCATATATATATATATATATATATATATATATATATATTATATATATATATATATATATCAGGTCATCCCATAAGTAATGTCGTTTTTTACGATGGATTAAGTTTAAACTAGTCCTACTAGGTTTAAGCATAAATTTTCCGAAGGTTATATCTAAGAGGAGATCTATCGTGTTTCGCTACATACTTTACAGACCTTGACCAGTGAAGACATGTGTTTTGCTTTATGTGAACCTCTCATAAACATGACGGTATCAGAACAGCATATCAGGCATATAATGCTTTACGAGTTCAAAAAAGGGAATAGTGCTACTGAAGCAACGCGAAACATTCAGGACGTTTATGGCAACGATATTCTGCATGTGAGGAAATGTCAAAGATGGTTTCAAAAGTTTAGGAATGGTGACTGCTGTTTGACAGATGCAGCACGCTCTGGACGCCCTGCTGAGTTTGATGATGACTATTCAATAACTGTCGAAGAATTGGCCCAGAAACTCAATTCATCCCCGTCCACCATCCATCGACATTTGCAACAACTCGGGAAAGTGCCTAAGTTAGGAAAATGGGTGCCACATGAATTGTCGGTCGACAATCTGAGGGTGCGGGTAAACATTAGCACAGCTCTTCATTCCCGTGAACTCCAAGATCCGTTTTTGCACCGTTTAGTGACTGGTGATGAAAAGTGGATACTGTACCAGAATGTTAAGCGCGGTCGACAGTGGGGTTTGTGCCGGAGAACCAGCGACACCACAGCCAAAACCAAATCTTCACCCTCGGAAGGTGTTGCTTAGTGTTTGGTGGGATAAAGGTGGTGTAATACACTTTGAAACCTTACCACACAACCAAACAATCACCGCTCAAGTCTACTGTCAACAACTGGATCGATTGAACACTGCACTAAAAGAAAAGAGACCTTCTTTGGTTAATCGAAAAGGAATCGTGTTCCACCACGACAACGCACGTCTTCATACCGCTCGGATCACTTCTGCAAAAATTGAGGAGCTTGGGTGGGAAAAACTTCCACATCCTCCATATTCTCCAGACCTTGCGCCTTCAGATTATTATCTCTTCAGGAGTCTGCAAAACTATCTTGACGAGAAATAGTATACTTCTTTAAATGACCTGCACACCAGTCTTTCTACGTTTTTTGCCTCAAAACCGCCTGAATTTTTTAAACATGGCATTGAAAAGCTTGTAGGACGTTGGCAGAGTGTCATTGATTCCGATGGAAAATATATACTAGATTAAAAAGTTTCAGTTGAGTTTTTTTTTGTCCTTCAAATTCCGATCTAAAAAACGACATTACTCATGGGATGACCTGATATATATATATATATATATATATATATATATATATATATATAATTATTAAGTTTGTGTTCGTGTATTATGAAACTTTCCTCGGGTGAAAACACGACAGCGTTTAGCGACCACCTATACGGGTCCTATGGTCCGCGAGGGCAAAGAAACCCTAACATCAGAGAAAGCTGCATTCCTCCATTCGCCACAGGGGGTACACACCCTTCAGCTCGGGACAAAGCTGTGGGTGTACTGATATATGTATGTATTAATTCAAGTTAGGCTAAAGCTCCTGTTTTTACTGCCTCTTCGTTCTGATTTTTTGAGATGTTTTGCATATGCATTAACAATAATCTTGACCCGGAAAATACAGTAACTAATTATAGTATGTATGTCATGCAAGGTGCAACACGAACTCACCTATTATACACAGTAACTGTCTGGCAACACTCACACTGCGAAAGACACGAAAGAACTGAAGCAATGGGGACAGCTGACGGAGTTGGGTGGGTAGAGGTGAATCGTTGTTCACCACGGGAGTAAACACGTTTATTCGTTTAATCATGTTTTTGCTAGAGTCCACGCGTTTTAATAGAATAGGCGCACTAATTTAATCCACAACTCAAGAAGTAGAGTATTTTTAATTAATGACAATAAATGCAAAACGTAGCACAAACAAACCGATTTATGTATGTAATAATTTACAACACTAGCACCTATCCTCTACACAACAACAAGATTTCAGGGCTATACCAAAACGTAGCAAAAAGTGAGCGACCTCTAAATATACTTCTATCTGCATAATTTTTGGCATGCAGAGTTCTTTAGTCAATTGAAACAGAAACAACCATGTGAAGCGATATATATCTGATATTTATTTTTACTTTATGTTTTTGGGCCACCCTAACATGCATGTTTTTGATGTTACAGCTACTGCTTCAAAGTTTTCATTGGAAAATGATTCAAGTGTGATGAAAGGCAAATCAAGTACACCATTGTCTAATGAACTGTATAACTGTAACTTATAATGCGTAAATTGAAAGATCTTTTTTAATTTTTCTTTTTCTTTTTGTATTTGAACTGAAGCATCACCGGATAACATCATGTTGTCTGCACTCCTGCATTTTCCTACTTTTTCCTATTTTTCTTTATAATTCTTTTTCTGCTATTTTAACATGCTGAAATTATCTGGCGGCACTTTTTGTCATTATAAGGTATTAACCCTTCCCGGCCGGCCATACTTGTTAAAAACAACTTTCGCAGACGGCTATATCATATCCTCGCAAATGTTAAAATAACTATAAGATTTCACTAATATATGTAGACGGATACCATTTGGTAACTCCCGGCGGGAAAGGGTTAAGGGTGATTTAAGGAATATAAGAATGGAAATTTCAAAGTCCTATGTGCGTAAAGATGACGCAGTGTATTATTTATTTTTACCTATTCCATCTTACCAATGGTCACAGCGTTTGTTCAATCATTTATTTTTCTTTTTGCATTCACTTTATTAGCGCTCTTAGAAAATGATGGAATAGATATAAAAAGTTTGTTATTGATCAGTGATGGTTCAAATTCTATAAAATAGTGAATATTATCAATGAAAAGGTTGTTGAAAAAGATCAGAAAAGATAGGTAGATACAGGAACATCCAGTTTGTACATTGCTCATAATGCCTTTGCTATTGCAAAGGCATGAACAATGTATAAATATTTTATCGAGTTCCCTCGAAAAGAAAAGGTGGACGCACCGGATGCCATTTCTGTGATTTTGTTGACGAGACCTTGGGGCCAGTGGCCCAGTCAGGGGCTTAATATAGGGACAGGCGGGGCACGGCCCCGACGGCCCACCTTACCCAGGGCCCTTTTGTCGACACTTTTGAACTTGCAAGACTAGACGAAGAAACACGTTCTAGATCACTATCATTACTCTATGGTTCTTTAATCTTGAATATAGTTTGAACAGACATGTTAACTATTAATTACACAGGTCAACAAAAAAAATTTTTTTTTTCGTTGCCAAGGAAATTCGTACGAATTTAGAGTATTTTGGGGTTGCTGAATTCCAAAATGAAAGTAGTTTTTCCGATTTGGCTCTAGTTCTTGAGATAATGAATACCCTCAATTAATAGGAAACGTAACCATAACGCGTGCATATGGGAAACTACCGGAAGATTCTAGATGGTGAGACCGAATAAAATGCCATTATGTATTTCATGTGTTTACTTTTGTATGATTTGAGACAATTTCAATGCGATTTGTAAGTAGGCTCCGCCTGAACATTAAATTTTTTGCATTTTTACGTGTTTCAATGGGGTACCAATTATCTCATAAATTAGAGCCAATCTAGCAAAACCGATGTCATATTCGGAATCAGCACCACAAAGTTACCCCAAAATCACTCTAATATGATTGGCAATAAAATGAGTGTTGACCAGTGTTATGTGAGTACATTTTACTTCACCAAAATTTACCATTAGGCTATGTTTAGTCATTTACTTTCCTGTGAGGATGTAAGTCATTGATTCTAACTGTTGTAATACATGTCATCTGAGTCTAGATATTTACTGTTGTATTTTTTTCAAAGCATTAAAAGTTTAAGATGAAAAATTAATGTAATTTAGTATACAGGACTGAGTTGGTTGCTATAATTTAAATTGGTTGCTATAATTCTTTTGCTTTATACGAGGGTAATTCAATAAGTATCCGCACTTTTTATTTTCACAATTTTATTTTCCCATCTGATAAATTATAAACATCACTTCTCAACATAGTCTCCCTGTTTCTCAATACATTTAGTCCAGCAATCTACAAGCTTCCTAATGCCATCACAAAAGAATGTTTTTGGCTGTGTGCGTAGCCAGCCATGCACCGCCTCCTTCACAAAGCGTCTTTTAGTGGTTCAAACAGGTAAAAATCCGAAGGTGCCAGGTCTGGACTGTAGGCTGGATGGTCGAGAACTTCAAATTTAAATGGCATTTTCAAGGCATTTTCTAGTTTGTGCATCGGTATGAGGGCGCGCATTGTCGTGTAACAGAATAACACCTTCCGACAATCTCCCTCTCCGTTTTGTGCGAATTGCTTGCTTTAAGTTATTTCGAAGCATGTCAGAATACGATGCACTTGTTACTGTAGTTCCACGCTCTAGATAATGTTCAAGGATAGGGCCCCGTGTATCCCAAAGCAGTGTTAGCATAACTTTACATGCTGACGGCTGCGCTTTGAACTTCCTTGCAACGGGAGATTGTCGGAGGGTGATATGCTGTTATGTATATATATATATATATATATATATATATATATATATATATATATATAGATATAGGGATATATATATATATATATATATATATATATATATATATATATATATAGGGTGAATAGTTTTTTCCCCATAATAATAATAATAATAATAATAATAATAATAATAATAACAGAGACGATGTAAAGGATTAACACACACACACAGTTACAAATTGGGGGTAACCGCAATCCAATACCTCTATGGTTTTGGAGTGTCTTGGGATATTCACGTGCGTGTAAAGTGATTCGAGACAAAAGGAGCGAATGTAATTTATTTACTAATTGTTATTATTATAAATAACCTAAATTTGTAAAAAGTTAAAATATTTACAAATTAGAATTGAGAGAAATTTTAATAGGGGTAATTGAAGTGGAAACAATAAGATTGAAAATCTTTTGTACAAGTAAAAAGTTTCACTTTCAGATTGATTGCTTGCTTGCATGCTTTCATGCTTCTTCTGCAATAAATAACTCGACATTGTTTGCTTGCTTGTCTGTTTTCGTGGTTCCTCTTCTTTGCATCAACTTTGATTTCGCGCGCGGTTCAGTTTTCCTACTCATTCATCTCAACAGTAAAATTTGTAGTGGAAATTTGTTTTCTTTTTTTTTAATTGAATAACCTTTATTAATAATAAAATAAATACAATCGTTTCAATTTACAATGACATGAATAATTTTGAAGCTCGGCTCGACTATTTATTTAATTTAATTTAGCCCTTAAGCTTTAGGCTTTACTGGGCTCTTATTAAAAATAAACAGCTAGTTGTTATTAATTAATAATAAAAAAGTAAATAAGTATTATTACTAGTTAAAACATGTATTAATCTTAAATTATCACTACTGACATGACAAATACAAGGTCACCATTGAAGGCACTCTACCAATACCATACAAAGAAACCAATATTATACACGAGAGATAAGAACTGAACAATCCAAAGAAATATGTTTTTAACCCTAAAAGGACGATCGCTACATATTGGTAACCTTTCAAATACACGCATTCATAACTTAACCCTACAAATAATTCCGGCGTTAAAAGGTTAATATTAGATTACACTCAATAAATTAATAATTAGTAAACAATAGTAATGGACATTAATCCTAGATTTTTGTTAGTATGCCATTATTAATCGGGATTTCAACTTGGTTTTAAACAAATTTATATCCCCAATATTTTTTATATCGGCATTTAAGTCATTCCATAGTTTCAATCCAATGAAAATGGGTAGTTTTTGCGATGAAGACAATCTAAATTGAGGTATAACAAGCTTTGATCTATTTCTGGTCTGATACGAGTGGATTTCTTGATGAGTTACAAAATATCTATTTACCCATTGTAAATTAATGATTCTGTTCTTACACTCGTAAATAAAAATAAAATGTGCCAGTTTGGTTATATCATTGAGCTTTAGTAGCTTTAGCTCTTTAAATAATGCACTAGACTCTAGAGTGATCAAAGGATGAGCGTCAATAATATATATAAACAATCCAATCACGCCTTCTACTCAGCTTGTAAACTGAACTTCATATTGTCTGCATATGATACAACTGTCTTTTTCTTGCAAAGATGTTAATTATCAATCCTCTGCGTGTGTTTATATATATAATGTCTTTTCATTTTCGTACAATTTTTTTTTCGTTGGGGTGAGCAATCAATAAGTATGATTGTAATTGGGGAGACAGACACGGATCAATTTGAAAATTTCCCCCTCGCCGTCCTTCTTGAGGATCCCCCAAAACCCTGTACCCTGTTGCGCGCTTGCGATTCTGATGATGATATACCATGAATCGGTGGTTGCGTCGCTGACTATGAATTCATCGGTTCCGGGTTCTAGACCCTGCGATGGCAGCCGGCGCGCGGTAAACGATCATCTTTCCGCACAATTGGTTGGTAGGTAAATGGGTACCCTGAGTAACCTAGTGGTTAACAATACTTTAAAAGTTTTTCCTTATGCCATAGAATTCGCGAGTTACTGTAAAGTTTTCATTTTAATATTAATGTATCATTTAAAAAGCCTAGTGTGTTTCTTGTGAGGCTCGTTTGGCGTCTAAATAAATTCTTAAACTGATTTAAAATGTATAGTGAGTTAATGGATCAGAGTACAATATAAAGAACCCTGTGTATTTCTTTTATTATCAATGTTGCTGAACAAATTTAAGGAGAAAGTCGCTCTTGCCTTTAATAAATAAGTAATTAAATTAAATGGTTTTGCATAGCAAATCACCCTAATAAGGTACACCTGAACATAATTAAAATAAAAACATTATTTGGCAACGCATGTAAAGAAAAATTAAAATAAATGGTGCAATCTGCCAACTCACCCTAATAAGATACACCTGAACATAATTAAATTAAAACAATAACTGGTAACTCATCTAAATAAAAATTAAAATAAATGGTGGTATCTGGTAACCCTCCTTATATAAATAAATAAATATATACTGCGCTCTGGTAACCCCTCCATATATAAATAAGTGGTAACTGGCAACTCGCGACCTTCTACATAACAGATGTGGATCTCCTGGACGCTCATTATGCGTCTGGCTGGAGCCAGGTGAACACCCTTCTCTCCTTCTTAGGTTAAGGCTTAGGTTAGGTTTCCCTTTGGGGGGTGAGGACACCCCACCTTCTCCCCCAAAGACCCTCCTCCTTCTCCTTTCCCTCCCTCTCTTAGGTTAAGGTTACCCCTTTGGGGGGAGGTCATCTTCCCTTCTACCCCGAAGCTCCCGCCCTCCCCCTTCGCAGCATTGATTTGTTGCATAACCCCCTTCCCCCTCACTGCATAACCCCTCCCCTCGTTGCATAACTGCATAACCCTTGCAACATTCCCCCCTTTGTTCTGCAAAGGGGGGAATTTTGCGCTAATACTACTAATGTTCGTTTTAACACGTATGCAGCATCGCTTTTAAAAAATATATAGGCTTAATCTACAACAAAAACCAAGACTTCTCCAGCGAATACTATTTTTTGTGCAAATGCATGGTTACGGAGATATAAAGAAATTAAAATTTAAATTAAAATACTTCAAACAACTGTTTGCCAGGTTTGCTTGGTGGAGATTGGCTAATGAGATATTTTCTCTTGAATTATCTACGTCACTATTACGTCACTCTTCCAGTGTATTTTTTGTTCAGTTTTCCGGTTAGTTCTTGCCATAGCTATGTGCAGTGGATGTGAAATAGACTTTGAAGACCTAATTCGCCTTACTGGTGTTGATGATCAAAATGCTTTGGATTTCTTTTCTAATCACTGTGTTATTTTGCCATCACGTAAATGCCCCAAATGTGATAAAGCGTGCTATCTCAGAAAAGGTCAGGTCTTGTTAGGGTCGGTCAGGTTAGGTCAGGTCTAGTTAGGTTAGTTTCGGTTAGGTCTGGTTAAGTTAGGTTAGATTTGGTTAGATTGGGTACTTCCCTCTCCAGAAAGTATTTTTCCTTGGTTAATTTCGACATGTTTTGAAGGAATCTGAGATCCGTTTCTTGTGCGAATGAGTGGTTTTCCAGATATCTTCATTTTTGATGCAAATTAAAATATCTCGAAAACTACTCATTTGCACAAGAAACGGATCTAAGCTTCTTTCAAAACATCGAAATTACCCAGAGAAATACTTTCTGGTAGAAAAAAAAATGCAGCTTATGTGTTAAAACGAACCTTTACCGTAATTTTATATTCCATTTGCAAGTTGGTTCAATTTGGATCAAGAAGAATAGAACACACAGAGATCTGTAGGATGGGGTTACAGAAATACTCTTTTAACCACAGAGTAGAATTTGGTATAAATTTTATGCCCGGTGTGACGGTTACACGTGTTTTGATCGAAGTCCGAATAAAAGTGGTATTACAGTAAAAATCTTGCAGTTAATCAGTATTACGCAGTGCCAGTATCTGAGTGAATGTATAGTGCACACAGTGGTATTTCTCTTTAAGTAGTGAAATCACAGCGTATGTCAAAAAAAAATAAATGAAAACAAAGCAAAGTAATCTATACAGCGTTTTTCAACGTGCTTCTTTTGAAGGAATAAAGCTGCTCATCGATAGGCTGAAAAAATTCCTACAACTATCTCCCAGTTATCCCCCACGGCCACACTCCCGGGCACCAATCAGTGAGAATATACAGTAGGCCGGGTCGAAAATGGGAAATTTTTTATTTCTTAAAAAGTACACTATGTGAGAAGTTTCATTTTATCATCTTAACAAAATATTAAAATATCAAGCATGTGCTACCCCTGCTATCTCTAGCACATACCCCCCCTTTTTTACCCTCATATTTGCATATATTTAAATGGGAAAAAATGTTATTTCTTAAAAAGTACACAATGTGAGAAGGATTTTTTATCACTTTAACAAAATATTAAAAAATCAAGCATGTGCTACCCTACTACCCCTATCACATGCCTCTCCTCCCTTTTTTACCTTCATATTTGCATATGTTTAATGTTGTTATATGTTACATGATAAGTTGTTTGTTTAATGCTTGATATTTTTATGTTTCAGATAAATAGAAATAATTTTTCAGATAAATAGAAATAATTTGCATTTGCTTTAATTATAATTTGAATTATCATAAATTATAAATTACATATAATTTGGATGAAATTTTCTTTTCCTACGATTAACACCAAAGGTATCTATCTTAAAGTCAGTCGACTAATAGAAGAAGCCTCAAAATTGAACAAGGTGCCGTCACATCGAAGAAATGAAAGTTTTGCCTGAAAAGTAGCGCAGTATGATGAAATGTTTGATATATCTTCTTGTGAATGCTATGATAAGGGAATTGATAGGAAATCGTGCAGGTGTAAGGATAAAATACCAATGGCAGAATGGGAGTCTTTTGTGGGTCAAAAACAAAGAAAAAATCAGTTAGGACCAATTGATCGCATAGCTAGTTCAACAAAGAAGAGATCTTTAACAAGAGCCCAAAAAGCACAAAACCGTCAACTAAAAGCACAAGAAGAAATGACTGAAGCCACCAATGTTTTACCATCGGAATTTATAGAAAATATCGAAGAAGACATGGATGTAGACTCAGAGAGTCAGGATGTAGATTATGAGTCCGATTTAGAAATGACTGAGAATATTCAGAACAGGCATGGGTGAAACAAATACTTTTAGGTCTAAATCCGAAAATCTGATTTAGCCTTGGATTTGATGGAAGGAAAGATAACACATTAACTAAAAGTGGGAAGATAAAAGAACACTATGTTATTGTGAAAGAACCTGGAAGCATCTATGTAGACCATGTCACACCAGATAATGGAACTGCTCGCTGCATAGCAGAAGAGTTGACAACTATTATTACAGACTCGAACAGTAGGGTGTGTCAATTTTAGGGAGCAAAGTGAAATCTTTAGATTTTCAAAGACTACTAGTGACCAAATGATGCATTTTTATGTGCTAAATCGAAATATGGCTTTAAAATCCAGATTTGACCATTGCTAGCTACTTATATTTGAAGTTGAAATTTACGAAAAATTAGCAATTTTTGCAAGTATTTTTTTTTATTGTATATAACTATATTTTACATACATTACATACAATTAAAGACATTTTGATTGTATTTCAATATTAAAACTTAGAAATATAGATAGGTTTCTTGAACTTTGCCAAGGATGCCATGTCTACCTTACTCTTGTTCCTGGACATGAGCTCCCTACTGGCCACTTGGCCACTGATGTACGCCTCCCTCTTCTCTTGTGAGTAAACATGTTGTGCTGCTTCAGTTGTCATCCTTATATACCTCTCTACTGACTGTATGTGTGAGGGCCATGCAGGAACTTCCATTGGTCTATCCAGAAACTCCTTGATTGCAGCAGTGGTGAGGGAGCAGGTCAGAGGAGGCTCAGTCACGCCAGAGTTCCAGTCAGTAAGCTCCGAGAGTTTGGTGGCATCTGGGTTGATGTCAGGAGTCTTCCTGGGTCTAACACTGCAATCTCCTACCTGTGTGTCCTCTTCTCCTTCACCTCTGATTTCCAGTATCCTCTTCATTGCCTCCCTCCTCTCCTCCTCCACTTCACTGCACAGCATGGCCTGGAGCACAGCCTCAGAGTGTGCATAAACAGGCTGATCTCTTCACTGTAGGCATCACGATTCCTATCACCTCCTTCTTCTGACTTCTGAGGAGCTCCAGCTGGTACAGTGCATGCTTGGGACCCTCCACCCAGCTGTGATTTAACTTGATGTTGAACCAGTTTGGCATGTAGACTCCCACTATGAATTCCACAATTATCCTCAGATTCTTCAGGTTCCTACCCTTCGGCCCATGTTTGGAAATCCACAATCTGCAGAACTTTAGAGCCGTGGTGAGCCACCTACTGTGAGAGACTGGCCCAATCTCCAGGAGAGCTAGACTCTGAGGTACCTCTCCCGATCTGATGGCAGTGATGATTCTGTAGCCAGATGATTGGTCTGTGCTGAGGTCCTTGACTATCTCCTGACTGAGATGGGGTAGAGGAGGACCAACAGTGATCCTCGTGAAGTTTGGGTTGATCTCCAGCTCAGTGGCAGTCTCTAACATCTTCCCTAGGGGCCCAGACCACTTGTTGTTGCGCAATGTCTTGCCATCCAGTGCAGTCACCAGGTGTCTGAGACTCAGCTCCCCAGTGTGCAAGTCACAGACAATCCACACCGATTTGCTGCTAAGCTTGGCCTCCACATAATGCATTACTCCTCCCTCTCAGCCAGTAATCACATTAGTACTGTCACCTCCTATGGCCAAAAGGGTCTGGTCTGCTCCTCTCTCTCTCTCTTAGCCAGTCCACCAGATGATCAACAATGACCTCAGCATGACTTCTCTCCTCTGCAGCTTCCTCTGGTACAAAATGCCACAAATATTTCCCACCTGGTTTATTGCACACTGTGTAGTGTTCTTCCTTAATGAGGCCAGGAAACTGCCTGTCACTGCCCTCAGCTTCCATCATCACTTTGGTGTCATCTCTTTTCCCATCAAAGAAGATACAGGTGATGCCATTTTCCCTAATCTCTTCATCAAACTTCTTGACCAGCTCCTTAGTCAGTCTCTCCTGAGCCCTCCTCACCTTGTTATGGTCAATCACCAGTGCTGTGTCAAACTCTGTGATAAGACCAGCATCAAACCAGGCAGCAGTGGCAATCTCTGCACTCTCTCTCAGCCCAGTGTGATGTCTCAAGTTAGCCAGAGCTATGTTGGTGATATCTTCAGTGTTGTATTTCTTCTTATCCACAGGCAAGGAAGAAGTTGTCGCAGCCTCTGGTATGAAGTCTTCGTCCTCTCTCCTCCCTGCCTCCTCCAGTATATCTCCAGTCTCCTCCAACTCCATCTCCAGCAGTGACTTCTCCCTCAACTCCTTTCCAAATACTTTTGTGGGTTCAATTGGGAATAAACTGAAAACAGATTTAACAGAATTGGAGGTAGTCAAATATTCTCGCGTAAAGGGAAACATTAAAGAAATTCCAGCAAATGTTGTGAAGGAGCTAAGCAGTGATCAAAGATATCTCTATGATATGTGTCTGGCAGTGCAAACTGGAGACACTTCTCAAGATCTGTCCACTCGATCCACAGGTACCTTTCACCATGCTCGCTGGCTAACTCTAGCCAACAGGGTCCTTCGATTATATATCTCAACGCTAAATCCCGATAAAAACCTTCAAGATATAGTCAAGATTATTGTGTAGTTCTATGCTTCAGGGTGGTTTTGGATAAAATTTCATCCTAATGCAACTGATGATGCATATAACTTTTGGTATTTAATGTACTTGCTTCGAAATTTAGATGAACAACATAGATCAGTCATAGATAGGCTGACCATATTTCCTTGAGACAAAAACGGGACATTGGGATGGCAAAAAAGGGACGGGGGTTATGTAATATTCTGTATTCATGAAAAAGTAAGTACATAAACCGGGACAAAATTGACATTTTTATTAAAACGACGGGACGGCCAGGAAATATTAAAAAAACGGTACTGTCCCGTTCAAAACGGTACGTATGGTCAGCCTAGTCATAGAACCAGTATTAAAGAATAACGCCTACTTTGCCCACCCAGAAAATATACTCATATCAATGGTAATTGACAAGAGACTAGAAATTATGGAGCAAGTATTCAGAAAATCATCCTTTCAAGAACAGGATTTTCAGGTACCAGAAACTTTGAGTTGCCTCGAACCCTCAATTTCCAATCTACTGACTACACCAAGATGCTCGATTGGCAAAAAGAGATCACTACTCCTCCACCGCTGCTAAACAATTTTAGCGACGATGAGCTACTACAGGCTCGATGTAAGCCACTGGAGATACCTTCTTTTCCATGCCACAGTCAAAGTGTGGAAAGGGCAGTGAACCTAGTAACAAAGGCATGTCAGGAGAGAATAGGATATGACAACCGTCAAAAGTTTATTTTAAACTCATTAGAATCAAGTCGAAAACTGCCCAAGTTTGAATGGAGGGCCCAATGGAATGAGTAAGAAACATATGAAATAAAATTTCGTAATATTGAAAATTTCTTCCCCTTTGATGTGATAAAGAACAATGAAAAAGTGAATTGAATTTTAGCACATTTATTATCCCTCTAATTTTTTTCTTCTGAATATATTGTAGTACTTAATTAATTTTCCTAATACTGTACATTATTAAATAAAATATTATACGTTAATAAAGATTTATGTCATCAAAAAACCTGAATGTAGAGTAAGTCTCGTATAAATGGCATATTCTTCAATAAGGTAAAAACGTGAAAAATTGTGCCAGGGGTAGGAGGCTTTAAACAGCGAAAATAATTTATGAGGGGGTTCCTGTGTTCCATTCAAACCCCATCACAATATGTACCTTTTCAATATAAAATTTCGACTCGACCTAATATACAGCGTACCACATTCTCCATCCCCCAGAGTAATGAAGAATACTTTCCCTCACTCAATTTCAGTCAAACCCCACCCAATGCCTCCCATAATACCTTTTTGAGTCAAGTTCGTGCACCAACTTTTACCTTCTATTAATAACATGGCAATGGTAAATAAATTTCTACAACTCTGCGGATTCTGTAACAGTGGAACAGATGAGGCAAAGACGATTAGATGTGATCTCTGCCAACTCCTTTTCGATTTCAAATGCCTGAAATGGAAAGATGAAGAAATCTCTCTTACTCTTATAACAGGCGCTAAGCAACTGAACGAAATTACCAAAATAAACTCTCTTACGGTATTTAAAGCAGAAAGAGACTAAGGAGAAAGCAAAAGAGCAAATTGTAAATAATGAACAAAGAAAAACATAAGAAATGAAAAAAAGGGAAGTAGAAAAAAAAATGCAAAAAACTTCCCTTTTTATACGTGAAGGTCAAAATATGAAAATAAAAACCCACTCTAATAGACAGAGTTTATTTCCACCAAACTCTGTCTATTAGAGTGGGTTTTTATTTTCATAGAAATAAAAAGGTACCGACACACAATGAGGACGGGAATATAAATGCAACAGATAGTATAAAGGCAATAGAGGCACAAAACAGTAGCAAAGACAGTAGCACAAATAAAAAAAAACAGTCAATCGAGAAAACAGACTGAAGTTGTCTCCCAATAAGGAACTGAAAAACCGTCAAAAACAAAGGCCCCGAGTAAAAATGGGGAAGAAATTATATGCAAATATTATGTAAAAGGTAATTGCAGATATAAGGGAGGACAGTGTATATATGAACACCCCGCTATATGCAATTTCTTCTACAATAATAGTCACTGTAAATTCGGAGACAGCTGCAGATTTGCAAGACGTACGCAAAATACTGAATCTGTAAATACGGAAAAAATGCTAATACCATCATCTCCTGACAAACTCAAAAGACAAAGGACAAGGTTCAAAGGACAATACGAAAAGCGCGAGGAAGCATATGTACAAAAATTGCGAACAAAAATTTTTCAAGTTTCATACAGCGCATGCAGTCGACACAGCTGGGGATCCCCGAGACGAACCGCTTCCTGGCAAGAAGCAACCAGAACAGGTAGGCGGAAACGGATCCTCTCTCGCAGGACCATAGGGCTACTAAACACTCGATACCGAAGGATAACGAACTTGAACTCCACAAGAGGCAACGCAAAACTAAGAGCATAAATATTGTCTTGGCTAATATTCAAGGAATAAAACCAAACCACTCACTGAACAAAGTTTCTTACCTGAAAGGATTTATGGACGAAACAAAGGCAGACATCGCATACCTCACAAAAACACATCTTAAAGACTGCCAATGAAACTGTGAAAACTGTGAATATTGTATTGACAAGAAAGAGATACTTAACAATGGTTTCATCTTACTAAGAATTGATAGAACAGCGAGACGTAAAGGTGGCTGTGTTATATATGTACGTGACTCATATGACAGAGACAGTAACAAGTAAGTGAAACAACTTCGTGGAACTCCTAGCAGTGAAAATAGAAAAACTAAACGTGGTACTGATACACCATCTATACACCTCCAAACACTCCAACTGAAAAATTCTCGGATGCCATTGATGATATCAGAAACCTAATAACCGAATAAAATTCGTAAACTCTCCAGCCCCCAATATAATACTCTGAGGAGACTTTAACTTCCTATTTATAAAATACAAAAAGGTGGGTATATATATATATATATATATATATATATACACACCAGGACAAGGGAGGCACAAGAGAAGACCAGGAGCAAGCGAAAATGTTGATGGCTCTCACAAACGAGTTTATATTGACACAACTCGGAGACTTTAACTGCCCTAACGTTAATTACGAGACTTTTACTGGTAACGATGAGGGTTTGAGACTGATTGAGTTCATGGAAGATGATATTTTACGACAGGTGGTTGCCGAACCAACGCGCGGTGACAATATTTTAGACGTGGTGATGACGAACGACGAAAATATAGTCGAAGATGTTATCGTAGGCCCCTTAACAAAAATTTTTAATAACTCACTGGAAGCGGGGATTATTCCTGAAGGCTTCAAATTAGCTAACGTTACGCCCATTTTTGAAAAAGGCGATCGCACAGTAGCATGCAGTTATAGGCCTATTAGCTTAACGTCATTTGTCGGTAAACTTTTGGAATCTGTAGTTAGGGATTGTATCGTCGATCACTTAGAAAGTCGCGATTTGATTAATAGTAGTCAGCATGGGTTTCGACGCCATAAATCTTGTTTAACTAATTTGTTAGAGTTTCGTAACGAAATAGTGCGCGAATACGATAGGCATAGAGCGGCTGACGTTATTTACTTAGACTTTAAAAAAGTGTTCGAGACAGTTCCGCATAGAATATTAATTGCGAAGGTTAAAGCGCACGGTGTACGCGGTCAGGTAGCTAACGGGTTGGAGGAATGGCTTCGTGCCAGGAAACAGAGGGTGGTCGTTAATGGTAGGGAATCGGGGTGGTTGGATGTAGGTAACGGTGTCCCTCAGGGGTCAGTGTTAGGCCCATTGCTATTCGTAATCTACATTAACGACATAGATGTAGGCTTGACCAGTAACGTGTCAAAATTCAATTCGCGGACGATACTAAAATAGGCGGTAAAGTTCTTAAGGTGGACGATAGAAATAGGCTCCAAGACGATGTAAATAGGTTTATGGAGTGGACGGATAAGTGGCAGATGCAATTTAACGTAGACATATGTAAAGTTTTGCATATTGGTTCTCGTAACAACAATTACACGTACACGATGGATGATAGACAGTTAACGAGCGTTGACGAGGAAGTAGGTTTAGGCGTACGCGTATCTAAGGATTTAAAAGTTAGGAACCAGTGCCTGGAGTCTTGCGCAAAAGCTAATAGGATGTTAGGCTTCATAGCGCGTAATTTCGAATTTAAATCGAAGAATATTATATTGCCCCTTTACAAGTCCCACTCAGGCCTCACTTAGAATATGTCGTTCAGTTTTGGTGCCCGTATTTGCATGAGGATATTGATAGGTTGGAAAGGGAAAGGGTTCAGCGACGCGCCAAAAACTAATAAACTAATTCCGTCACTACGCAACAAGTCTTACGAAGATAGGATTAAAGAGTTAGACTTGCATTCACTCGAAACTAGGAGATTAAGGGGGAGCTTATTGAAGTTTTCAAAATCGTTAATAAAATCGATAACGTAACTTTTAACAAACTGTTCACTTTCGACAATAGCAATACTCGTAATAACGGATTTAAATTACGTGGTAGACGTTTCATTACTGACATCGCTGAAAACACTTTTACGTTTAAAGTAAATGATAACTGGAATAATCTTCCGGCGTTCGTCGTGAACTCTATCAGCGTTAATATGTTTAAAAACCATTTAGATAGGCATTTTAAACATATTAACGTCGTTTAAAGTAATAAAACAATTAGCAACAGGAGCTCTGGGGGTAATGGTCGAAGTTTGAGTCTGTTGACGATTAATGCAGCTTGTGACATGCCAGCGTGTGATATGCCAGCAACAAAATTATATTAAAAAAAATGAGACTAACACGAACTCAGATGTAGCTCGTAGCGTAAACTAACCCACTTTTTGTTATACTTTTCATACTTTTCTTTTTGTTCTTTTCTTATCCTCTCTTTACGTGCATGTCTGTAGTTTCCAAGGTATGACAGTGTTTGAGTTAAGACTGTGTTTGCATGGTTTGTAAGCGTTCTTATTTCACTTCTTTTCGTCTTTCACCCCTTTCCTATTCTCTTCGACTATTTTTCCGACTTGTCGGCAGTGGCCGGCGGATGATGATGGTGAGTCTTTCTCTCCCTTTTTCTGAATGAATGTTAACCCACGAATGATAGGTTTTGCTACTTAACCCCTTATTCTCTTCTTTTAATCCCTACTCTTTTCTTTCTCTCGGGCTAACCTTAGAGTGGATCTTTGGGTCTTTGTTAGCCTTAGCTTCTGTCGATCTGTAGAAGAGATAACAGAAAACACAAAAAAAAAAAATTGCCTAGATCTGGTATTCACGAATAACACTAACTTGATTCATGATGTAAAAGTAACCCGAACTATTATTTCAGACCACAACATAATCGAGATCTCAACAAATACGGCGACAACATTATAGGACAATACCCATACTGAAGAAAGAAGCAAATTTGGGACTTTTAAGTTAAACTCCAAGACTATAAATTGGTGGAAAGAAATCAGATCACACATCGCCCAAATAGAGTGGAGAACAGTTTTAGAAAATAAAACAACCGAAGAAATGCTAACAACCTTGAAAGAAAAGACGCTGGGAATTTTAGAAAAATATGCTCCGAAAGCACAACTAAAAGGAAAGAGGAACTGGTTCGAGAGAGAAAAGAGAACAATATTCCCCAAAAGAGAGAGAGTAGCGGCGAAATTAGTTAGTTGCAGAGACAACAATACCAGGAAAGTAATAAAAATAGAAACCTGGAGAGTATCGATAGGGAAATACAAACCCTAATTAAGGGCCATACAGAGAGAGAAGAGGAAAAGGCGGTAGAAGTAATAAAGAAAAATTCAAAATACTTCTATAGCTATGTGAAAAAGAAAACAAAAACGCGCGCCACTATCGGGCCCTTAAGGAAAAGAAATAATGAAGTAACCGATGATCTAAAAGAAATATCTGAAACACTGAGAGCCCAGTATGAATCAGTCTTCAGTACACGAAAAAGTGACAAAGCGATACCTGACATAGATGCATTCCTTGAAGAGAAATTGCAAGGAGATTGTATAACATATTTTGATTTTACCCTAGAAGACAGCGCGGGCTAAAGAACAAATGAAATTACATTCAGCTGCAGGTCCGGACAAATGAAACACATTATTAATTAAAAACTGTAAAATTAAATAGCTACACCTTTTTATAGGTTTTGGAGAAGATCCCTAGACACTGGAGAAAACAACAAGCATCTTCAAAAGAGCAAACATTGTCCCTATATATATATATATATATATATATATATATATATATATAGAGAGAGAGAGAGAGAGAGAGAGAGAGAGAGAGAGAGAGAGAGAGAGGAGGGGATACATTGTCCCATCTCACCAAAGTATTTGAAAGAATAGTCAGAGAGAAAATCTTCAACGAAAATCAGCATGGATTCCGATCAGGAAGATCATGCCTATCACAACTTATAGAGTACTATAACAATATCGTAGATACACTGGAAGGCAATGAAAACTACGATGTCATATACACAGATTTTGCTAAAGCTTCCGACAAATGTGATCTTGGTATAATAATACATAAAATGAAATATATGAGAATAACAGTCAAATGGATCTACAACTTCCTCAGAGAACGTCTACAGGTCGTAAAAATTCAAGGTATATCATCATCAGAATCGAAGTACGCAGCTCAGTACCACAAATAACAGTATTGGCCTCCCTTCTATTCATTATCATGCCAATAGACATAGACAGTGAAGTAAACAGCAACAGTATAGTAACATCCTTTGCAGACGCTACAAAGATTAGCAGAAAAATCAGTAATGCAAAAGAGGTGGAGGTCTTGCAGAGGGACACGGATAAAATATCCAAATGGTCAGAAGACAACATGACATTCAACACAGAAAAATTTTAGTTCTTGAGATATGATAGAAATGAGGAACTTAGCAGATTATGCCCCAGATAGACAGGAAAGCGCGAAGCACGAAAGCGATAGATTTGGGGGTTATAATGAGTGATGATGTGAAATTTGAGACACAAAATCAGATAGCGACAAACAAAGCAAAAAGAGTCGCGGGCCAGTTACTAAGAACCTTTAGAAGGAGGAACAAGACAGTAATAACTCCCCTGCTGAAAACACTCATCACACCAAAACTTGAATACTGCTGAGCAGGGCCAGATAAAGGGTAGGACAGGAAGGGGCAGCTGCCCCAGGGCGTTAAATATCAATATATATTTTAAAACGTTTAATGTGGCGGGAATATGCGTATTAAATATTTTTTGTCTTGTCTTGTATTGTGTTCTTTGTTAACATTAGTTAACACTAAACTCATCAGAGTTGATGCTTTATAGTGTATGATGTGTGAACTGTGATGTGTATGCGTTATTGTTCGTTGACTCGTTGACGATGTTGAGTTCAGTGAAGAGGTCTCTGTTAGAGTTGCTGTTGCGTTTACGTGTTGCGGCTGGCGCCGTTTTTCTCATCGAAGTTCATGTGCTTTTTTTTTAACTAGAGTTTAGGTGTATTGTCATCAAATAACACAAACACACAAAGTGTAATTATTTATTCTGTGTTTATTCGTGTATTGCATAATTAAAGTAGGTAGGTTTCATTTTTCAGTTTCATGTTAAATTTTTGTTGGTCAGTTTCATTAATGTTTCGGAATTAACTAATAAAAATCTCCTTTTCTCTCTGAACTAGTTGATTATCTTTGTGTTAACCTAACCTAACTCTAACCCTAACTTTACCTTGTCCGTCCTGACCCTGACGTACATGTACGCCACTCTGGCTGAAAGTGGCTTTGTCAATTTGAATTAAGGCTTTTGACTTACTTTATTAATTAAATTTGGTATATAATTAATTAAATATAACTCAACATAAGCATCACAATTAACTAATAGCAATACAATTAGTTGTTGTTTATTGTTGTATATTGTATATTTAATATTAATTTTCCTATAAAGTCGAAACTGTGTCAAAAAAGAACTACAGTATAACAATCAGTGGATCACTCCAGTTCTCATTGTAGCATAAACAGTAAACATTCTCTCTATAAACTATGGAATAATGATATTATCAATGAACAAACATATAAAACTTATTGTAACAGACTAAATTCGCTCATAAAAGCCGCAAAAGCGGACCATTATTGTTTTAAATTACTGAACGAAAATCTAATCCTAAAGGATTATGGGCTACTTTAAAGGTTCTAGTTAACGCTAAAAAAGAAAAGACAAATCCCCAAACTTCGTTAACACAGGATGGAATTTCCTACAGTGATCCCAGAGATATGGCCAATTTATTAAACAATTTCCTTTCGGAAATAGGAAGCAATACGGGAACTGCCATTTCAGAATCAGTCATTACCAACAATTTATGCCACAACCCACACCAAATACTTTTTTAGTTGAACCAATTCTACCAAACGAAACATCAGCTACATTAAAAAACTTAAAAAAATAAAAGCTCTGATATCAGTTTAACTCCAGTGAAAATATATAGACTAATATTAGATGATATAAAAACCCCACTCACAAAACTTATGAATGAGTCACTCAGTGGCGGTCCTAGCTTACATGACGCCCTGGGCGAACCTCACCTTCAGCGCCCCCCCCCCCTGTTCGCCAACACACACACATTCGAATCCCCCCAAAATAAAGGACAGACATAACTCTTTCACAAAATAACTTTTTATTGGACTAATTGTTGGAACTTCAGAACCAAAACAAAGACTCAAATTTCTGAATTTTACAAATCCTTCATCACGTAAATAGAATAACTCACTTAAGAGAATGTAATTATGATACTATGAACAGGAAAAATACAAATTAAATTGCACAACTGCCATAAATAAACTAGAGAATCAAATTTCTAAATTGTACAAATGCTCTATCACATAAATAGAATAAGACACTTAAGAGAGGGTAATTATTATGCTACACTTTGAACAAGAAACAAAATAGATTGCACCACAGCACAACTGCCATCTAAAGCCTGACTCTTCTTACCTTCCTTGATGCAAAGTCATGAATTAAATTCATATGAAATCTGCTCAGCAATTGTATGATTTATACTGATGATGGCCAGACCGGTAAGGCGTTCCTGTGACATAGTTGACCTCAGGTAGGATTTGATGAGCTTCAGCTTTGAAAAGCTCCTCTCTGCTTCAGCAACAGTGACTGGAAGAGTAAGACCAATTCTGAGAGCAGTCCACAAATTTGGATATATTTCAGAGAGCTCCCTTTCATGGATAAATGTCAGCAGTTCAAGCAAGGATATGGTCTTTGATGGCAAGTCAGGCAAGTTCTTCAGCTCCTGTGCAAGCTCTCTGCCATCCAAGTCAGATTGTCCCTTAAAGTGTAGTGTAGTACTAAGGTTCACACATTGTTCTGTCAGCTCCTCAAATGTGAGATTTTGGAAATGTGTCAGCACTTCAAACTTCTCTCCCACAATTTCCAACGTGGAAAATCTTTCCTGAATGGCTGATGTTGCAGCATCAACCACTGCATTGAAAAATGTCACCTCCAGCTTCTTCAAAGCATCAATCAAGGGCTCATCAGATGCTTCATAGGAGAAGTGCCGCTTTGTGGACCTCAGCCGTTTTTGTTTTAACACAGCCTCCACATTCATTTGTTCACAGATATCTGTGGCTGCCATTTGTGCAGCCACAAAACCTGTTGCCCTGTAATTGCGGAGACCTCTCTCTGTTTTTTTTAGGAGATTTACTGCAACATCAACGTGCATGCTAGGAGACTGCATCTGCTTGCTCACATGCTGAATTTGGCACAACAGGTCATGCCACACCACTGAACAAATGGCGAAGCGGTATGACCCAACCTCCTCTGACAGAGATTGAGCCTCGACCTTTATTACAGAGTCTTTGGTGTGGTCCCTCACCTCGATCAGTGCATCTCTCACTGCAGCTGCCTGATATCTCAGGGGCTCCACACTCTTGATCTTGCTTTCCCACCTTGTATCAGACCACATCTTCAATGTGATGTTCACATGTTTTTTCAAAATGGCCCATCGTTGTGTGGAGGCTGAAAACAAGTTGTAAAGCTTCTGCAAGATGCCAAAGTAACTTGTGGCATCAATAGATCCCTAAGCAGCATCGGCCACAAGCAAATTCAGAGAATGAGCCCCACATGGAACAAACAGAGCTCTGGGATTAATTTCTAGGAGCCTGGATTGAACACCCTTGTTTTTTCCCCTCATGTTGGCCCCGTTGTCGTATGATTGTCCTCTACAGTCCATGAAAGGAACTTTTAGCTCCTCCAGTCTCTTCAGAATCAGAGATGCCAAATGTTGACCAGTGGACTCCTCTGCCTCCAAAAACCCCATGAAATGTTCCTTTATATGGGGCTTCCCCTCCAGTGACACAACCCGAATCACAACTGACAACTGTTCAGTGTGGCTGATATCTGGAGTGCAATCTAGAATTATTGAAAAAACCTTTGATTGTTTGATGTCGCTCACCATTGCTGAAATGGTCTTGCTGCTCGACAAATCAATGAGTTCGTTTTGTATGTGGTGGCCGAGGTAGCTGGTGTGACTGGAGGTCCCTTTTTGGACACGGTTAATGTGCTCTTGCATTATAGGATCAAATTGTGCCATCAGTTCAACTTCTTTCAGAAAATTGCCATTTGATGGTGAGAACAATTTTTCTGTATGTCCCCTTAGTGCCAAATTCCTAACTGCCAGAGAATGCACAATAGCAGTGAGACGTGTCAGCACCGCTCTCCATCTCAACTTCTCAGCCTCCAGAAGTGCCATCTCCTGCTTGTCAATGGTCTCCCCCTTTCTCATCCTCACTGCCAGTTCTTTCCAGATTTTCATAGAATTTAGGTGTTCTGAACTGTTGTCATGTGATGTGAGCAATGAGCTTGCATGCTTCCAGTCCGAGAGTCCCAAACTTGTTAAATTTATTTTCCTCTTGGAAAATAATGTACAACAGAAACAGAAAAGGCTGTTGTTTTTTAAGGAATAGACCAACCAACTTCTGGTTATATTTTCCCCACTAACCAATGACTTCCTGAAGTATTGATGGTGGAAACTTCTTCCGTCACTGTCGTTTCTAGGGAATACAAAGTCAGATGGTACTTGACTTGGTCCCCTGGAAACCAGTTGTGTCCGAATTCTCTCAGTCAGAACTGAAGGCCAGTTAGCAGGGTCGGTGGACAGAGACTCATCCTCAGGAGGCGATTCTGCTCCAGGCCTTTCTAATAGAAAGAACAAGAGCATTACTCATTAGTATACACACCTAAGTTAGATAACACATTATTCACAGCACTTTGTTATGGTGGTGGTGTTATGGAATTATGGTGGTGAAACACCACACATACCCAGTAACCCAGACCCAGTGATAATAACATTATAATTTATAACTGTTTGCAAAATGCTTTGCAGGGATGCACACACATACACATACACACACACGCACACACTCACAGACATATGTGCACACAAACTCACCTGAAGAGTCCTGCCGGGGAGAAGTAGAAGCAAATGGGTCTTCATCCTCAGGATCAGACTGCATTTGTGGAGACATATGTGAGGCTGAGGAGGTAGATGGCTCCTCAGCCTCAATAATGGCAGAAGTAGACGGCTTCTCATCCTGGCTAGTGGCAGAGGGTGTTCCAAAATATTTCAAAAGTGCCCCTGCAAATAGTAAAATAGAACATAACAGACCAATGCATGAATAGGCTAGTACAATTAATTTAACATGTTATTAAGCACAATTTATTAAACTTTTAGAATAGGAAACAAATGAATAATACAACCTCCTTGGTTAATGGCTAATTATATACATAATAGTACACTTCAAATGACTCAGAAAGCTATATCACAAAATAGCAGTGCAATATAGCAGTGAAGAGTAGATGACATAGCTCTATACCTTTATCTTTTGCTCGTTTCTCCTCTTCTTCTTTCCTCTTTTTTCTAAACTGAGCACCTGATAGCTTTGACCTCTTCTTATCCATTTGCGGTTATTTGACAGACCTTAGTGGCTTAGTGTGAAGATTCGTTCTGTAATAAATAATATACATTTCACTATTTAACCAAACCCAGAAAAATAACATTACATATGTTAAAGTATGGGCCTTTATTCCCAATAATATTAATCTGGAAGCATTTTGCATTGTTTAGGTCTTTTATGGGAAGGTTTATGGAAAATGCAATAGGTGGTTTTTTATTAATAAAAATATATTTATTGATCTTTTATTATTTATTTTATTTTATTTTTTATTTTTATTTATTTCTTTATTTATTTATTCTTATTTTTATTTTTATTTTTTTTGCAGGCGCTCATGCCGCCCCTCCACAAATGCCGCCCTGTGCGGCTGCCCATATTGCCCATATGAGGAACCGCCACTGGAGTCACCAGCACAAGGTGTATTCCCTGATCACCTTAAGATAACCAGGGTGTGTCCAGTATTCAAATCAACAGACAGCCCTGATTCTCCATCCAATTACCAACCAATCTCCATCTCACCAACTTTGAGTAAAGTATTTGAAAGAATCGTATACAATAGATTTATCAAATTCTTAGCTAAATACGACATACTAACAAAAACACAATTTGGGTTTAGAGAAGGCCACACTACAGAAGACGCCATTAACATACTATTAGAAAATATCTATAAAAACCTAAACTACAAAAAGCACACAATCTTAGTTTTCCTTGACCTGTCGAAAGCCTTTGATACACTCACATGATATATTACCAGACAAATTAAACACATATGGCATGAGAAGAAATATGCTAAATTGGTTTAAGTCATATCTCTCTAATCGTCACCAGTATGCTAAAGTAAATGACATTTCATCAGAATGTGCTATATTGGAAAGTGGGATTCCACAAGAATCAATCCTTGGACCCTTACTCTTCTTAATGCATGTAAATTATTTTTATCGATTTTTAGACTGTATTCAATATGCAGAGGATACAACACTCACTTCTACACACGATATCAATTAATTATCTAATGAACGAAGTGAACAGGCAATTAATCGTGTGTAAATAAGCTTTTATTAAACTTGACAAAATCATCATATATGATAGTAACTAAAAAAAGTCCAATCGTTCACACACATTAATAATTTAAATGGAAACACTCTTCTTGCAAAAGTAAATGAAGTTAAATTCTTGCCATCAAGTTAGGTAAAAAAAAATAAATTTTAAAAGTCACACACGACATATCAAATAAAAAGTATTTAGAGTTCGCTACGTGATGTTTAAACCTAAAAAAACAATTCCCAAAAAGACCCTCCTCACACTGTATTACTCATTTATCCATCCACACTTGCAATATGGAATCACAGCATGGGATAGTACAAAGAATTATGCAGGGTGTTTTCATAACATGTGGACGCATTTTCAGGATGAATTCAGGACCTGAAACAATGAAAAAGTTTATATAAACATATGCCCGAAATCGCTTTGTTCCGGGTTACAGCCGGTTTATGTTCCAGCAATCCTTTCCGCAACTGTTTACAAACACTGCTTGCCGATAATGTTTGTGAGTGTGTACGAGATTTATTTCATGTATGGCCTGCCGATTGTGTTCCGTACACTCTATGACATGTTCAATATCGTTGAGTGTAGAGCCATCAATCAGTTAGAGGTGCATTGCGGTGTTTCACTGTTCGTATTCGTAACTTCTTACCGTGAATAAGTGCAGTCCAGTGAAAAGAAAAACCTTAAAAGTTTTTGTGCTATTCAGTGATAGTGTACATTTGAAGTGAGAATGGAGGCTTATTCAAACAGAGAAATGGCAGACATGCATCTCATGTATGGACTTGCTGAGTGTAATGCGGCCGCAGCAAGACGTCTGTATGCGGAAAGGTTTCCGAATTGCCGTCTGCCAGAGAAGAAGACCTTTCAGAGAATAGACGAGCGTCTTGGTGATACAGGATCATTGAACGAGCGAGTTTCAGATGGTGGTAGACCAATCAGCGCCAGAACTGTTGAGTTGTAGGAGCGGGTCCTGAATCTCGTGGAAGAACATCCTGGTGTCAGCACCCGAAGGATAGCAGCAGCAGAGGGTGTAAGATACACAACTGTGTGGAGAATTTTACGGGAACAACAGGTTTACCCATATCACATTCAGAGAGTACAAGGCCTTACTGAAGCTGATTTCCCACCACGAGAGGCTTTTTGTACTTGGTTCCTTCAATACTGTGCTGGCGATCCTCTTTTTCTATCCTCCATGTTGTTTTCTGATGAGGCTGCCTTCACAAGAAATGGCGTGATCAATTTTCACAACACTCATTACTGGCCCGAAGAGAATCCGCATGCCATCATCCAGTCAAGGCACCAACAACAATTTAGTATCAATGTATGGGCAGGACTTATTGCCGACAACTTAATCGGTCCTTTTGTTTTGCCTGGAAGATTAACAGGGGAATCGTATTCCAATTTTTTAAGGAATGATTTAAGCGATTTACTAAATGAAGTTCCTCTTGGTGTCCGACGTCGTATGAGGTTTATGCATGTCGGCGCTCCGCCTCATTTTAGTCGAGTAGCCAGAAACTAAGCACACCGGACAAAAAATTAGTCACCCCTCTCAGAATGTACCTAATAACGTGTGACGGCGCCTCTGGCCTTGATAACCGCACGAATCCGGCGAGGCAGAGACTCTACGAGGTTGTGCATGTACTGAACATCGATTTGCTGCCACTCGTTCATCAGCCGGTCCCGAAGTTCCGCCAGAGTCCTGCGCTTCACTTTCTGTTTCCAGCCTGAACAACACCTTCGACGCATTCAGGATTAAAGGCTTCATTGGACCTGCGATGTACTCGTCGCCTCCCATCATTGGAGAACAAACAAAAACGGGACTCATCGGACCAAATTACACGTTTCCAATCTGCCGCAGTCCAGTTTTTGTGCCTCTGAGCCCATTTATAACGTGCCAATTTGTGACTTGCTGTTAACAGCGGCCTCTTCCGTGGTACCCTGCTCCAGATGTCCATCGCATGCAGTTCTCGTCGCAATGTCCGTTCGGAAATTGGTCGCTGGAGAACCTCATTGGTTTCTTGGAGCAATTGTTCTCTGGTTTGAAAACGATTTGCAGTTACTAGACGAGAAACATGGCGGCGGCCCTATTGTCGAGAATTGTTTTCCGGCACAGTTACGCCGTCGATTGTCAGTTGATTGCGAACTACACCACTCTTTGTAAACTCGCTGGACAGTACGCGTTGACACACCAACAAATTGGGCTACTTCAGACATTTTGTGTCCGTGGGCTCTGCCAAACACGATGGCTCCTTTTGCCACTGAGTAACGTCTGCCTCACGACCCATTTGGCTATATCCAACACACACTTTGTTCTTCACCACCTCACGAAACAGATCTGATCCTGTGTGCTACGTCACCGCTACTTGTCACTTACCAATGCTACATCAGCGCCCTCTGTGTGACCTTGAACTTCCTACTATCGGTGCTATTAGGGGTGACTAATTTTTTGTCCGGTGTGCTTATTTGGATGACCATTTCCCTGATAAATGGATAGGCCGTGGAGGACCCATTGTGTGGCCTGCTCGCTCCCCGGACCTGAATCCACTCGATTTTTGCCTGTGGGTCATCTGAAATCCATCGTTTACGTGACACCCATTGACAACGTTGAAATGCTTCGCCAACGTGTAGAACAAGGATGTTGAACGCTTCAGGCAGTCTATGACGAGGCGTATTCAGGCGTGTATTCAAGCGCAAGGCGGTCATTTTGAGCGCTTCCTTTAAAGGTAAGGCGGATACTTGCTGTAACACATAACGGGCTGTAACTCGGAAACAAAGCAATTTCGGGCATATGCTTATATAAACTTTTTTTCATTGTTTTCAGGTCCTGAATCCATCCTGAAAGTGCGTCCCACATGTTATGAAACACCCTGTATACTGTATCCGCTAGAAGTAATCCATAAAAAATGTTTACGAATTCTCTCAGACAATGATAACACGATCTCATACCTCTCCAATGTTCAGAAACTTAAATATTCTAAAACTAAATTATCTGTATAAACCTACTGTCGGTTTCAGTATGTACAAAGTTGCTAATAATAGAAACTATACTTCGCCCATTCACAGGGTGATTACTCCCCATGAGATCAACCATAATCATAATACAAAGCTTCCCAATAATTTCATACATAAACCAATTTATTCCATGCAAACTGCAGGAAATGCTCTCTCCGACAAAGGGGCAGATATCTGGAACGCTATACCTATGTACAGTCCCCTGCAACAGTCGCGCTCCACCCTTGCATAGCCCTCTCCGAGATGTGGCAGCAACGCAGTCCCTGTTTCTCTCCACCCTCACTCCCTTCCTCTCCTCCTCCTCCTCCCCCTCTCACGTGTTGTCATAGTAATACTTTTATTTTTTTGAAAACCAATGACAGAATAAATATATTGTTCACTGTAGTTTTGGTGGTAATGCTAGGACGACTATATACTTTATTCATGCATTATTCCTAAATTTAGGGAATAGAGTAGTTAGGTTATTTCATAAACGTGGGATACTTTAAAAACTTTCAATCATAGGATTTTGATGTGACCATGTTATACAGGGTGGGGCAAAAGTCGTACGTCATACGAATTTTCAGTGTTGATTATAATTTTTTTTTTTTTTTTGGTAGAGGATGGCTGTGAAATTAACAATAGACGAGAGGGTGAACTTGGTTTTAATGTATGGAAAACCAGGTACAACAAATCGATGAATCGGTACAGAATTTAAATTCTGTACTGATTCATCGATTTGTAGTACCTGGTATTCCATGCATTAAAAACAAGCTCACCCTCTCGTCTATTGTTAATTTCGTAGTCATCCCCTACCTAAAAGAAAAAAAATATTATAATCAACATTCAACACTGAAAATTCCTATGATGCGTGACTTTGCGGCCACCCTATAGTTAAATTGTAAGATAAGTTGTAGTATCGACTTTTTCTCCAGGCAATAACATTTTTCTTTAAAGTCCATGCATCATCAACAAATGATTATCCAGTAAAAGGTCTATCCATGGAGAGATAATGATAACATAGTTCAATTTTTATTACAAAAATAAACATGAATCAAGTAAATTTAGGGATTTTCTTAATCACATACAAAACATAATGTTCAAATTATAAGGAACTGACAATTGTTAAAGTAAATAAATATATATTTAGTACATCATAACCATAACATTATTATACACAATTACTCAGTACTTGGTCCATCCTCCATTATTTATAACCTCTCGTAGCCTATTTGGAACAGATGCCACGTGATTGTAGATGACTTGTGAGTTCCTGCGGAAAAGTTCCCACTCTGCCATGATGTGTTCCAGCAGGTGCCGAGATGTCCGCTCCTGCCCAGGCTCCCAAGCGTTAACCACATTCGCCCACACATTTTCAATGGGGTTTAGGTCACACCCCTTGGAGGGTTGGTGGGCCAGTTCAGCAGCTCGACATCTCGTTGTTCCTGAAGCCACCGTCTGATGATCCTGGCAGTATGAACAGGGCAGTTATCCTGTAAAAAGAAATTAACAAAGCTTCAGAGTTCACATTTCATCCATATTTTCTTGAAGTTGCCTTAAGAGGACGCAAAAATAAATACAGTAAATCCTCGTCCAACGCGGGGGTTAGGTTCCTCGAGAATAGCGCGTTAGTTAAATCCGCGTTGGACAAATTTAATACCTTATGGGATAAATGGGGATACGTGAACGCGTGATCCCATTAATACTTAGATACGTAGATTTTTTACTCACATATAAATGAATTTCCCTACCTATATTGTATATGAAATAAGAACATAATAAAATCATAAACGTAATGACATTTACATATGATAAATAAAAATATATTAAATGAAAATAGCACATATCTTTTCTTCACTCTTTCAGATGGTGCGTATGGTAGACTCATTCACGTGATACTCGCGGCCAAGTGAGGTTATGCTCATACCACCACGCAACTTATCTAGAATCTTTATTTTTTCGGCTAATGTCATAACCTTACGACTTTTTTTCTCTTCACTATCACTTGCAGATGCTTTACTTTTTGGTGTCATACTGCTGTCTAAGAGTAATAGCAAAACAACGGCAAAATACAACAAAAACAATCCAACACAACTTCACTAAACTTAACGCGTTAGCAGGACTGCGACAAAGGGTGATGCGAGGGGTGACGCGAGAAGGAGAGAGATGCGGAAGTGTTGGAGAGTGTAGGAGAAAACACTAGAGCGCGCATTGGCACGCGTACAGTACTATCGTAAATGTACAACTTTATTCATAAAAAGAAATATACACCAACCTAAAAACGTTGCGAGTACGATATGACTGGTGTTAATTTCAGCACAGTTTATCGTAAAAGTACAACTTTATTCATAAAAAGAAATGGACACCAACCTGAAAACGTTGCGAGTACGATTTTCTTTTGTAAACTTTATCCGGATCGTCGCAGTACAACATCCAGCAGTAGTCTGCCACCATACTTTCCTTCCAGAAACCTTGGTGGCGATTTTCCATGATTGGATGTCTTGATGGAAGCGTTCCACCTGTTCGTCACTCACCGCGCCATGGTTTTCGGGAAAGAAATCTAGATGCGAATACAAAAAATATATTTTCAAGGACATGCGACACTGCGACAGCCCATTTCTTGATATGTATCGAGCAGTTTCTGAACTCCATCTTTGTATGCGGGAGCCTTGTGGTGGTTACCCAAAAAGTTTCCACAAATCCATTTGAAAGAAAGCCTGCCATGCTTTTAGTTCTAAGGCAGTGAGACTTTCTTCAAAGCCTTCATCCTGCAGAACCTCCCTGATTTGGGGCCCCACAAAGATTCCCTCCTTCAGTTTCGCGGCACTGATGTTTGCAAATTTCTCAACAAGGTATCGAAACCCTCTTGAATTCGCCTTACCCATCGCTTTCACAAAATTTTATATTAAGCTGAGCTTAATGTGGAGAGGTGGCAGGAAAATCTTCTTTGGATCAACTAAAGGGACACACTGGACACTGCCCGTCTTGGCTCGTATGTGCTTCTTTGATGCCAGTCACGTCTGATGTAATGATCCGCGGTAGCACGGCTGTCCCATAAGCATAGGAAACAACAGTATTTCGTGAACCCTCCTTGCATGCTCATTAACATACCAATGACTTTGAGATCACCACAGATATTCCATTGATGAGTGCTGTATTGGATTGCTTCGAGTAGTATATTTATATTATCGTACCGCTTTCAAGCTTCGCTCTGAGGAATCAGTGAAGAGCGCCACTCAGATGGTGTATGTATCTGTGACAAGTTCTCAAAAAGTCCAATGATATCATGGCAATGGCAGAGCGGACCGTCTACTGTAAAGAATGTCGCCAAATCATGGTTTCGTTCTCGATAGTGAAACACTCGGGCGTTCTTCTCAAGTAAGTGTTTCTGCTTGAGTCTTGAGGAGAGAAGTTCTAATTTCTCTTTGGAGAGGGCTAGGTCTATAATGAGGTCATTCAACTCGTTTTGGGTAAGCCTCTCCGGCTCCGATTGCTCTTCGTCAGGTGTGTAGTCAAGATCGGCCGAAGGTCCCGCATCTCCGCCAATCACACCTTCGTCGGATTTCCTTTCGTCTTCTAAAGAATTGAGTCCATGCTGCGGAGGTACCGGAATCGGCATCGTGTCATCGTGAGGGATCGGTCTGATCGCGGAGTCTACGTTCGGATAAACGATGTTATGCTTGTTCTTCATGGAAAATCCAGTTATGTTAACATTGCAAAAGTAACAATCGCCATGATGGTCTCTCGGCTCTCTCCATATCATGGGTATAGCGAACGGCATCGACATTTTTCTTTGGTTCAACCAGTCACGCAGTCTATTCGAACAAGCGGTACAGATAACATGTGGCGCCCACGCCTTATCTTGGTCGCCTAGTGGACAGCCGAAGTATAACCGGTAAGTTTTCCGAAGATCCATCGTGAATGTACGCCGTTGTGATTTAGTCGCGAACGAGCCGCACACGTAACAGAAATTGTCGGGGTTATTTTTACACTTTCGAGGCATGATGATCAATGAGTGGGTTGATGTAAATCACCTATAAAAATAAAATGTGTAAGTGGGCGACACAAAACAAAACAACACACAACTAGACATATGACTGTTACGCCAAAGAATAAAAGGGTATACATGTGCAACGTTTGCAAATTTGTGACCAGCAACTGCTATCACCTAAAATTCCACAAGACAACCTACGGAAAGCCTAAGTTGAAACGCCAAAATGCCATACATGAGGGTACAGAAACAGTAAAACAAAAACCTACACCTAAGCTGCAACGACAAAATACTCCGCTACATGTATAAAGGACGCATATTATATATTGTGTATATAGTATTATATATTATATACTCGTATAGTTATATGCATATTATATATTGTGTATATAAGGGGTTCCAAAAAATCTTAGCCCCCCCCCCCCCATTTGCAGCTTACATGTTTACTTATATCGAAATAGTTTTTAATGATCATAAAAATATATAAAATTCTTTATTTATTGCAGGTATTAAAATTACTCTAGCTGATAAAGTGATAATATAATGGCTTCTCAATTAATTGGTGATTCGGAGAGACAACGTTTGATAGATCGCATACGCGCAATAACATTTCGGGAAGCTCGTGATGCTGGAGCCACCTTTATAGCACGTTCATGGGTTGCCAAAAAGTTGCGAAGAAGTGAGAACTTCCTCAAAATAAATTGGAATAAAACGTTGGATGAATGTGAAATGGATACAACCAAATCTGGTCGCCCAAATTTGCCACTCTCTCAGGAAACAAAGGACATCATTGAAAGCGGTACGCGTAAGCGGAAAAACAGCTGTGCTAAACTTTCTAGAGAGATCGAAGTGTTGAGAGGAAAGATCGTTAGTGGTGAGATCATTTGACTGTACCGTCATAGGCAAGGTTTAAAGCCTTGGCATGAACTTCAAAAGCCAAGAAAAACTCAACTTAACATCGATGACAGAATGTGGTTTGCCCATTATCTTGAAGATTGGGATGTGGATGATTTCATGCATTTAGCTGTCTCCGATGAATTTTTTGTTTACGTAACACGTCGGCCTAACTACCAAAATGATCGAGTGTGGGCCACAACACCAGATGAAATCGATGACAATGAACATTATCGCGAATTATTAAAAAGTCCAGACTGTGTTGGTGTGTTTGTTGTGTTCATTGCAAAGAAGCTCATGTGGGTGCTGAAGCCAAATGGTCAGAGTTGGGATGGACAGTATTTTCGTGATATTATTCTATCCCAGCATGTCATTCCTTTTCTAAGAAACCCAAACAATGTTATGGATGTCGATCAGGTCACACTTCTGCACGATAAGGCCCCCTGCTTTAAGGCATTAGCCACTCAACAGTTGTTGCGGAACCATGAGATCGATTTCTTTGGAAATGAAGAATGGCCAGGGAATTCTCCTGACCTGAACGTCTGTGAACACATTGGATCAATTATAAAGGACAAGGTTGAATGTCTCTTGTTTCAAAAACCTGCAGCAAATCGATTTTGGAAGGATACAATGACGCAACACATTGAAACTGTTTTAGCAAATTTGCGTAACGATCAAGATCTATTCACGTCATTTTTGGCAAGCTACCCAAAGCGAATTCAGGCTGTCTTGGAAGCCAATGGCGGGAACACCAAGTTTTAATTGCTTTTCATTAAATGCAGGATTAAATTCTCTTTTGTAAGGTATGTTTAGTTTTACTGTACCTCTAATGGTTTAAGCCATGGCCGGGGGGCTAAGGTTTAGTGGAGCCCCGTATAGTATTATATATGTATTATATTATATATAGTTATATGCATATTATATATGTATTATATTATATTATATATAGTTATATGCATATATATATATATATTATATATAGTATTATACATATATATATATATATATATATATATATATATATATATATATATATAATATATATATAATTGCTATTCTCCACAAGGCTATTCCTGTTCCATATCACAAAAGAAGCCTTCATGCAAAAAATCAGGAAGATCGGCCAATATTTAGAGGTCGCGACCTCAAGGTAAAAATATCTAAATTCCGTAATTTCAGTAATTTTGGGTCACCATTATGTTCTACAATAAATATTTGCCGAGCAACGCCACTGTACACTGTAAACCTATATCCAAAGAATCACTATATGATAGCAATGCACTCTTTCCACTAGCTCAGTTGGTCGCCAATCTCGGCAGGTGTAGACGTGTTTTTGTTGTATTCCTGCCATCTGGGTTCCGCGCAGTGAATCACACCAATAAGGCAAGTTAAACTTTTCACCAGTGAGTAGCGGACACTATGCTTAGTTTTTCTGTCATTCATTTACTGCACTGACCTTGATAAACAATTTGGAACAATGAATTGTTTAAAATTGTTAAAAATTAAAAAAAATTTAAATTTATAAAAGTTTATTAAAATTGTTAAAATTGTTTGTTTTATATTCTACATAAAACATATGTATAGGTTCTTTAACTCTAATTTCCATTTTATCTTCCATTCCACAGGCCAAGACCATGACAACGACAAGGAGCAGTCCGAAAGTTTGGCTCCTGGGTAAGCCGGACCCGGACATCTTGGGATCTGGCCTGCCAACAAACGGGGCTATTCTCAGGAACTTCATGTTTCACCACCAGAAGAGATCCACAATCGGTGACAGTGCTAAGGCCACCATAGACAGAGCGCTGACAATCTGGGACAAGGCACGAATTCCGACCCAGCGGGTGGACTCCGGCGTGCGCAAGTTTCGGAAGCTCTATGAAGAATATTGTGGGTTGAAGAAAAATCGATTGAAACCGAAAGACGGGTGCCGAATCAAGGAAAGAAAATTCAAGGAGAATCTCACCAAACTATTTGACATCTCACGAAAAGACGCCCTCAGTATTATGACGGACGAAGAAGACAAACAGTTCCTGCGGATGCAACAGCAGGATCCCTCGAGCGCGAGTATATCCGGGATCGACAAGACCTTGACGAACAAGGAGACTCGCAAGCGCCTTAGGAGTGATCAGGCCAGTGCTCGAAAGGAAAAAAGCATGTTGACCGCCCAACAGGCAAATACGGCTGTTCCGTCTAGTTCCGCCATTGATGACATCTGTAGCTCCTCCACATCGACGGAGTCCAAAGATGATTTCCAAGCTCCGTCAACATCCAATCAAGATCAGCCAAGGAATAAGAAATCGAAGAAGACCATTGTGACCAAGGAAGTAGCCGCCACGCTCGACCGAGTGAAACTCCCTGACCGCGCTGCCATGTTCGCAAGCCCGTAGCCAAGGGGGGCCAGGGGGGGCAAAGCCCACCCTGCAAAATAATATGCCCCCTCTGGGAAAACTCAGCACTTTATAAACAGTATTGTTATTCGAGAATTTTTTTTGTATTTTGGTTCTAAGAGGAATAGGTGAAGTGATAAAATAACGTTTATGTAATTATGTTTTCTGCAGTATATTTCGATATTCACAAAAAATGACTGAATTTTTTCATTGTCCCCCCTGTCAATTTCTCCGCCCCTCCTACTGATTTGGTCTGGCTACGGCCCTGCATGTTCGTCGTAGGAGCCGTCACGCAAGCGCTCGGTCATGACCTGGAGTCTGTGGCACTATCCCGGAACACCATTCAGCGAGCGCGGGTCACCACTCGTGAGGCGGTAACAACTGCTCAACAGGCTGTTTTCTCGCCGGACAGCCCACTACTTCTCCATTGGGACGGTAAACTGCTTCCAGATATCGCCGGCAATAAAAAGCTTGTGGATCGCGTCGCCCTCTTGGTGACTGGTGGTGAAACAGAGCAACTTCTTGCCGTCCCTAAGATCGGCCGCGGCACGGGAGAGGAGCAGTGCAATGCATGTGTCCAAACGCTGGAGGAATGGAACCTGAAACCCATGATCCAGGGACTAGTCTTCGACACAACGGCAACCAATACTGGGCTGAATATGGGCGCGTGCACCCTAATTGAGAAGGCTCTGGACAAGGAGCTCATCTGGATCGTGTGCCGTCTTCACGTGTCGAGGTAATGTTGTCGGCCGTATTTTCTGTCGCCCTGACACCAACCGGTGGGCCTGAAGTGGGAATCTTCAAATGCTTCCAGAAGACCTGGCCTGATATTAATATAGTTGATTTCCGTTCTGCTGGAGACGAGCTCTTCGTTGGCATGCTGGATGGCCTACGAGAGGAGTTGATGTCATTTTACTCGGAGGCAGTCAAGAGCCAGATCCTCCGACGGAGAACCGTCCTTTCCTGCGCCAGGCGCTACGCACAAGGCGCGGTGGATGGCTAAGGCAATATACTCGCTGAAGATCTTCCTTTTCAGGAGCCAGATTAAGTTGACGGCCCACGAGACAGCTGGCGTCACAAAGATTTGCCTCTTCGTTTCTCTTAATTACGCTCGCTACTGGCACGAGGCCCAACTCCCAGAGAGGGCCCCCTTCAACGACTTAAACCTAACTGCTCTCCTCCATGAATATCCTGACCGTGCCATCAGGGAGGCGGCTGTTAAGGCCTTCTATCGCCATTAGTGGTACTTCTCTGAGCACCTCGCGCCTCTCGCCCTCTTCGACGATCGCGTCGATGAGATCACCAAAGCAGCTATGGTTGACAACTTCTTACGTCCCTCAAACCAAAGACTCTTGCGACGTCTGGACGGGACTGTGTTCGATCATCGTTCTTCATTGGCGTCGTACATCACGAGCCGGTCTTTGAAGATATTTGATATACTCTCCATGAAAGGACAAGATGAAGCCAAGACATTCTTGTCAAAACCTCCCTCCCTCTGGCTGAGACCTCATTTACCAGTTACTTAAGGCTAAGTGCAGGCTCCTCAAGGTCGTCAACGACTGTGCCGAACGAGGAGTCGCTCTTATTCAGTCCTACAATACCGCACTGACGAAAGACGAGACCCAGAAACAATACCTACTGCGACTCGTCGCCAGCCACCGAAAAAGATTGCCAGTTCCGACGAAGTTGGCTTTGACTAATAAAAAGTAACGGGTGTGACGTTGTTTGTTTGATATACAAGGATTTAGTGCAGTTGTATTTACTGCTATGACATGTGTGTTCTAGTATATTTTTGCATAACATGTGCTCTGTGCTGTTGACTTTAAATTTTGAAATAAACATTGATATTGTATTTTTGTTTCAAATCCTAAAAATATAGGAACTGGTTGCGACCTCTAAATATTGTATGATCTGTCTAATTTTTGGCATGAGTTTTTACATTTTGATATGGAACACGGATGGCCTTGTGGAGAAAGATATTCTCAACTTTCATTTTCTTGGGCCACCCTAATATATATATATATATATATATATATATATATATATATGTTTATTATATATATTATGATCCGTCTCATCTCGAAAACTAGACGTGCTAGAGAGAAACCGAAAACAGATTTGGAATCAGCATCCCAACAGCTATCTAGTCCACCCATAATTATATCTGATGAAAAATAGTTGTTGGCCAGTGATATAATTGTTCGTATTTATTTTTCCATGTATAAGCAAATTCGCGCTGGACAAGTTGTATGGCCATAAACAAGACGAGTGCAGAGCAATTGCAATGTTGATAAAATGAGTGTTAGTGCAACCCACCCCACCCACCCCTTGTTGCAAGGTGCCAACCCCCAGGGTGTCAGAAAAAAGGCGGGAATTCACCCAGAAAACTGGGGTAGTCCACCTAGTCTCTTTGGGGGAGAAGTTGGGAAGGCCTCACCCCCAAAGAGGGGAGGAGAGAGAGGAAAAGACCATCCATCTCTTGCGAGACGCAGACGCATAATGGGAGCTCACGGAAATATCACTTGTCTTAAAACTCGAAATCCGCCATTTGACTTAATCAGCCAGTTGTCTTAGAAGACTTAGAAGGCATAAATGGCTTGTATATATTAATAACCTTCGAACGAATTAAAAGCGTACACAAACGCACATACACTCCCTGACTAGGTATACCCCCATAGATCCCCTATTATTACACACACACACAACGCATATAAACAGATGCATGTAAAGCCCCAATAGCAAAATATATACGAGCATAACCACCACACAAAAAAACCACCGCAGCACCACAACCACCATTCGTCTAAGTATAGCTTACCATCACTTAACCGAACCCACCTTACGGCTTTTACTTACCAGCTCCTGATAAACCGACAAGGTCCTTAAACACGACCCAATTAATAGACAAAGCTATTAAGCATAAACAAATACGTTCATGGGACCAGGGAATAAATCGACAAAGTCTAAAAAAAAAAGATAAAAATAAAAAAAACGGGGGGGAAGGAGAGGGAGCAACGCTAATAATTTTCCTATTAAGCTTCTCATAGTAGAACACCACGGGGCCAATTTAACGGTGGGCGACCTTTTAAACAAAAAATCGAATATGATAAACTAAGTTTAATACAAAAACAAAATTTCACCTTAATATACCAATTTATCTTTAAACTATAGCATAAAAAGCATTAATGTGATTTTTAAAACAAAATGGAAATTAAAATAGGGTTAACTATTTAATTTTTCGCATTTATCATGTTTAAAGATTAGATCGTGCTATTTAATTAATTTGTATATCTTTATTGGAGAGATGTTCCAAAACAGTAATTTGTTGAAGTATGCCATTAAAATATTTTTCACCGTGATTTTGCGATATATTGTTTAGAAGGCAGTATATGGTGCTTTCCTGTTAACGGGAATACCCAACCGCCCGCCATCATCTGGACTCGTATCTTGCGGAATTCATGTGGCGACAACGTACCGAAAGCAGCTACTTTTTTCTGCGATTTTAGATGACATAAAGACATTTTGGCCCCCTACTAACTGATTATCGCTTACATATTAACTAATTTCATTTAAATGATTAATAAATTCGGTACTTACGTATTATCGTGACTACCAAACTGTTTCTGATGTATTTTTGCTCTCGTCATTTTCGTTTAAACTAACGAAAACATTAAAACTTAACCTAACCAATTATCAAAGGCGTACAGTTGACCTAACCGGCCATTTTCCGTTATATTAACCTGTTAGGTTAATTCAATGCCCGGTTAATTATAATACTTAGAGGTGTCAGTGAGGTCATTATACCAATATTATTTCTCTATGCGTATTTCATCTCAACATTAAAGAAGAATTATCTGAGGCACGCCCCTATATACCGAGTGTCCCAAACGTCAGTTTACCGAAGAAAATGTTCTTCTAAGATGAGTTTACTACAAAGGAAAAACTTGTTTCATAAATATATTTACAAAACAAAACAAAGAAAAAAATTTCTGAAACATATTTACAAAAGATGAGAATGGTTCTGGTTACAATAACTGTTCAAAATGTCGTCCATGTTGTTCGATGCACATCTAGTATCTGTCAACGGTTGACTGGCAAATTGCTTTACATAGTTCCTTATCATTGCTTAAGAGCTGGAATTCTTCACAAATGTAGTCTTTAAGGTCCTGAAGACATGCTGGCTTTTTGCTGTAAAAAAAATTTTCATAATGTTTAGAATAATCATCAGGAGAAAACATTTTCCTCGGTAAACTGACTTTTGGGACACCTTGTATATAAACTCACATTTCGTATATAAACAGATGCATGTAAAGTTTCTTTAGATGGAAGTGTATATATATATATATATATATATATATATATATATATATATATATATACAGGGCGTCCCAAAAAAATGTATACACACTTTAACAGCTGATAGCTCAATTGATGTTTCTTTCTTTCCAATTAAACCCATTAGAATTAATAATGGCAGTCAGACTAAGCTTTGAACAAAGGAAATTCATTCTAAAATGCTACTGGAAGTGTGAAAACGCAGTTGAAGTGCAAAGACAGTTTAGGAGGGAGTTTCAAACAGATCCACCAACGCGACTTACCATCACTCGAATTAGAGATAAGTTTGAAGCCGATGGAACTGTTCAGAATGTCCACAAGAAGCGTTCCGGAAGACCACGGACATCGACAAGCCCCACAAAGCAAGAAAGAGTACTAGAAACGTATCACCAAAGTCCAAGAAAATCTATGCGGCAAGCGAGTCGTGAGGTAGGAATTTCAGAATCGTCTGTCCAACGCATTTTGAAGCGCTATCAATGGAAAAGTTACATTCCAAGATTAGTCCATGCTATTAATGAAGATGATCCGGACCGAAGAGTGGAGTATTGCGAGTGGTACTTGGCACGATGTGGATGTGGATTGGACGAAGGGGTTTCGTAGAATACCCTCCGCGTTCACCAGACCTCACACCACTAGACCTTTTTTTATGGGGATACCTAAAAGACAAAGTCTACGCTGTAAAACCTGCAACAGTCGCTGAATTGAGAGCAGCCATTGAACGAGAATGCACACAAATACCAAACGAAATGTTTCGTGATGTTTGCGATTCCATTGCTTCGCGTTATCAGCAGTGCCTGGACCAGAACGGACGTCAGTTTGAAAACAGGCGTTGACAAAACAATTAAATAATGTCTGTAGATTCTATTACATTTTGAAAATGAAATGTATTTTAATAAACACTGCCTTTATAAGTATTTAAAGTGTGTATACATTTTTTTGGGACGCCCTGTATATATTCCACAAAACTAGTTGCCAGTTCGCGCAGCTTAATATATGCAATTTTATTTTTAATCAAAAACAATAAATTAAAATTTCCACAGTAATCTTTTAGAAGGCGGTATATATATATATATATATATATATATCGGACTACAAGATTAGGTGCCAAACTGCGCTATTTATTTAATTTGTATATATTTAATGGAGAAGCTGTGCTCTCCGTATAATTAAGTTCTTTATTATGTACATATTATTAAGGGAAAAATATAGTTTGTAGACATTTTCCTCCTTCATGTCAGACGAATTTATTCAGATTCTGTCTTAATCCACAAATTTATTTAAAAACAGTAATTAGCTAACGCTTACAGTTAAAATTGTTTCCACAGTAATGTTATGAAATAGTATTTACTAGCAAACGGCGTATTTTATTTTGAACATCAGTAGCCCTTTATCTGGATATCATTCCTATTCCTCTCACCTTGGGCCTCAGTAATTGGGGTACCTGCGGCCTTCCAGTTACTGGCAAACCAATTATTCATTCAATAAAACTACAGAAAAGAACGCAGCCATGAAAATCTAAAGCTTCACAAATCTTAATACAATGAGCTCGGATTTGAAGCCTAAGATTTTCATGACTGCGTTCATTTCTATAGTTTTATTGACCAAATAACTGAACCGACAGTAATTGGGGGCCCTGCGGCCCGCCAATCATAGTTTTCATTGTTTCGAGTGCATCAATAATATTGTTATAGTGTTCCATTAGTTGTGATAAGCATGATCTTCCTGACCGGAATCGATGTTGGTTATCATTTTTTTTCTGAGTTTCCCCATTAACCCCACCCCTCCCCCATTACCCCACCCCTCTCCCCCAATACCCCCTCCCCCATTTACCCCCCCCTTCCCCCATTACCCCCAAGGGGGGAAGGGGGATGGCACCTTGCAAAGGATTTACTTTAATTTTTTTTTGGTTACATATATATATATCGCATCTATTTTTCTGAGTTTCCCCATTAACCCCACCTCTCCCCCATTACCCCACCCCTCCCCTATTTTGTGCCAAAATTATGATTAAAAATGAAGAAATGGGAAGAACTGTACCCCTAAAAGGGGTGGCAGGATTTATGTTAGGGAATTTTTTAGCAAGGGCACTGCACAATAAAAAGACGCATCGAATGGTGAAAACCGCATTGTTCTACACCAATTGTAGCGACCTGTAGGTGTGCGCAAAAAAACTGTTACATATATATATATATATATATATATATATATATATATATATATATATATATATATATATATATATAGGCTTCATTTCTGAAATAGTATATTAGATAGATGCATTTAGTAGGGTCTATCCAAGTAATGTAGTTTTCTATGCATATTTATAAAGAAAACGGAATTTTGTTTAAGGGGGTTCTTAATTGTTCATCGAATTACTGTATACAACACATTTTTACTTTACTGGGTTTCAACATTTCTAACACTTATAGGGTCATAGACAGGGGGAAAGATGGACTGAGGAAGATTCAGAACTCCAGAATGAATTGTCGACGAGATGTATCGTGTTAATTTTAACTACTCTCGGCGTGATTCTGGCAAGGAGAGTGTATAACAGACTTTGAATTTACTCCAGAAGATGGAGGACAAATGAAACCACATTCAGCTGTAGGTCCGGAAATTGGAACGCATTATTGATTAAAAACTGTAAAAACGAAATAGCTACACCTTTATACTGGCGGAATGGGACGTTTTGGCGCCGACGTTCTGGCGCCACCGTTTTGGCGCCACCGTTTGGGCGGCGCCGTTTGGGCGCGGAGTCGGTTTGGCGCCGCCGTTAATTAGTATTAAGTATTAAGTAGTAATACTTGGTTATTAACCTGAAATGCTGTCTGTCTTTTCAGATAAGTTGTGTTGTTGCCCTTAATAACATAAATGTATGAAAATATATCAAGAAAGAAAGGGAAACAAGTTTTCACATAAAGGATATTTGTATGTGTTTGATAAATGTAGCAAGCGCGACCCTTCGTTACTTTTTTGGCGGTGCGAGCAAAAGAGTCAGTGTATTATAAGGTGTATATATAATATGGGTACTTTTCCGTTATCTGCCCCCTTGACGATTGGTTAGGTTAAGTCGTGATATTTTTGTTAAAACTAACGAAAATATCACGACTTAACCAACCAATCGTCAAGGGCGTACAATTGACCTAACCGGGCAGTGACGATTGGTTAGGTTAAGTCGTGATATTTTTGTTAGTTTTAACGAAAATATCATGACTGAACCTAACCAATCTTCAATGGGGCAGATAACGGAAAAGTATCCATATTATATATACAGTATTATACACCGCCAAAAAAAAGTAACGAAGGGTCGAGCTTGCTACATTTATCAAACACATACAAATATCCATTATGTGAAAACTTTTGTTTCCCTTTCTTACTTGATATATTTTCATACATTTATGCTATTAAGGGCAACAACACAACTTATCTGAAAAGACAGACAGCACTTCAAGTCAATAACCAAGTATTACTACTTAATACTTAGTGCTAATTAACGGCGGCGCCAAACCGCCTCCGCGCCCAAACGGCGGCGCCAAAACGGTGGCGCCAAAACGTCCAGCGCCAAAATGTCGGCGCCAAAACGTCCTAGATGGTTATACTGGATATGGAGAAGATCTCTAAACACTGGGGAAATACCGAGCATCTTGAAAAGACCAAACATTGTCCCTATATATAAAGGAAGGGACAGATCTCAAGCAAAGAACTATAGACCAGTGTCATTGACATCCCACCTCACCGAAGTATTTGAAAGAATAGTTAGAAAGAAAAGTTATGATTTCTTGGAGACACTGGAAAGATTCAACGAAAATCAGCACGGATTCCGATCAGGTAGATCCTGCCTATCACAACTAATAGAACATTACAACAATATCCTAGATGCTCTGGGAGGCAATGACAACTACGTCAGGTAAATATTTGGCTGGACACAGGGGCTACATTTTTCTAGTGTAGTTTTCTCTGCTTTGTTTGAATCTGATACCCATTTCTTGTGCAAATGAATATAAACTTCTTTTTTTCCATTCCAAAATACGGAGTGTTTCTACTCATTTGCACAAGAAATGTGTGTCAAATTCCAACAAAGCAGAGAAAACTACACCAGGAAAATGTAATTCTGATAAAAAACTAGCTAACCTAACTAAATTAACTAACCTAACCAACCTAACCTGCTAACAGGTTAGGTTAGGTTGGTAAGGTTAGGTTGGGTTAGGCAATACTAAGCCATGTGAAGATTAATAAAACTTACCTGGAATGGGTTTCACTTTTCTGGGGGATAGAGCTTTGCTACTTCCCTTAGGAAGGCGTGAAGGCACTCTTCCGTTCGATGTTCACTTATGAACATATATCGGGCTAGGTACTGCGAGTAGCGGACGTTTTTATTCCCAGGACGTAGCACCCAACGTTTGGCGTCCTTCCACAAACGTTCGATGTTCTGCGTGTGGGCGCCTGTTTCCGGGTCCACAAAGTTAGCACTATGATTGACGGTGGAATGCAAATACCCGAGATTCCTTAGTTCACTATAAGCTCTCCAGCAGTCACTGTGGATGTGAGTTCCTGGTTTAATGAAGCGCTGTATAATCGGTATTGGTATCTCCGCAGAACGATCCTTCACCGGGACGACAGTCTAATTGGTCCAATCCAGCCATGTGACAATCTGAAAACAAGTGATACGTCCACGAAACGCATTACCGTACATACAAACACACGGAGCGCTTACATACATACATACATACATACATGGATACATACATATATACATACACACGGAGTCTCCACGTAAAAATTATATATTAAATGAATTTTATAACTGCGCACTAGCACAAAAAATGATTAGTACCATCGTAAAGAGCATGAAAAATAGTGTTAGTGAAACACAACCTCTCATTTCTCGTTAGCCCCTGTGTCCAGCCAAATATTAACCCAATGTCATATACACAGATTTTGCTAAAGCTTTCGACAAATGTGATCACGGTATAATAGCATATAAAATGAAATATATGGGAATAACAGGCAAAGTTGGAAAATGGATCAACAACTTCCTCAAAGAATGTCTACAGGTTGTCAAAATTCAAGGTATATAATCAGAATCGAAAGTATGCAGCTCAGTACCACAAGGTACAATACTGGCCCCACTCCTGTTCATTATCATGCTAACAGACATAGACAGCGGTGTAAACAGCAACAGTATAGTAACATCCTTTGCAGATGATACAAAGATCAGCAGAAAAATCAGCGATGTAAATGAAGTGGAGGCCTTGCAGAGGGACACGAACAAAATATACAAATGGTCAGAAGACAACATGACATTTAACACCGAGAAATTTCATGCTCAGCTTAATATATGCAATTTATTTTTTAATCAAAAAGAGTAAACAAGACAGCTAACGCTTACAGTTAAATTTTTTCCACAGTAATGTTACGAAATAGTATTTATAGGTGCATTTAGTAGGGTCTATCCAAGTAATGCAGTTTTCTATGCATATTTATAAGGAAAATGGATTTTTATTTAAGGGAGTTCTTAATTGTTCAGCGAATTACTATATACAACACATGGACTAAGGAAGATTCAGTCCAACTTGTATCCCCTGTCTATGACCCTTTCAAACGCAGAACAGAATGTCCAGGAATCTCGAAAACCTTGGACCTTCACTTTGGTTCTCTTCGTCCTCTATGGGATTCGCCCTTAGCCTCCTCCTTCCCGCATAAAAAAGATTACGTTAAGTTAGGCTAAGTTAGTTTATTTTATATCTGGTTAAGTTCAGTTAGATTAGGCTGATTATGATATAGGATCGACTTTAATAATGAACACCTAATTCAGTTATACAATATATAAACCTAGATTTTATCTTGTTTTCTCAGTGTTCAGGATAAAATCTTGATGAAAACGACCTGTTGAAAAGTTATGAACCCGCAAAATATTCGCTGATTTATTATTCTTTTAAGTGTTATTTGACTTCATTATAAAAGTAATTGGGCTACAGTAGCCTGGATTATGGTAGTTAGAAGTTAAATTGGGTTAGGTCTGGCAAGGTTAAGTGTACTAACTTTGGGTCTTTTTCCATTTTATGGGAACCACCATTGTTTTAAATAAATATATTGTTCTGAAGCATTTTTTTTATGCTGATTCCAAATATATTATTCTTTTGCAGGAGAAATACAAAATAAGAAAGTTATAGTCATTAATATTTTATTATTTATACGATATTTCTTTATTTTCTCATAAAATGAACAATATCATTCAAAATTTGCATTAACAAGTCTTTGTTTTTATTACGATGTCGCCAAAGGAACTCGCATAGATATGAATCCAGCATCTCACGTTTTGTACCACTTTGACGTTTGTTCCTTAGTTTTAAGGAATGCCACAAACTTTCGATGTTTTGAGTGTGGTTACCCGTGTCGGGATCAACAAAACATTTAAAATGGTTGACGGTATGATGCGTAAAGTAGAATCCATCAAGTTTTGTTATGTTGCTATATGCCTTCCACATGTCGCTGATAAGAGTTGTTTTTGGGCGTATTCTTGCTTTAATACAGTCGAGTAATGTTTCACTGGTCCTATCTGGAACGGCATACAGAAACACTTCTTTTGTTTCGCGACATATACCGCCGAATACCCATTGTTGTGGCAATGTTCTACCCCGATTGTATTTTCTTCTCGAAAAGCATGTTTCATCAATTTCAACATGCATGCCTTCCCCTCCGATGATCGGTGGGGACTTCAGGAGTTGTTCAGCACACAACTGAAATTGAAATAGATATATTGCATAGTTTAAGTTAGGTTAGGTTAGTTAGGTTAGGTTAGGTTAGTTTAGTTAGGTTAGGTTAATTGTTTAAAACTTAATTACCTCTCTAAAGTAATTGTTATAATCCATGATTGTTCCATGGAAGATGCCGAATTCCTTTTCGCAAAATTTGATCGTTGTATACTCTTGAGACCAACAATACATTAATGAAATTATAGTTTCAAGAGGTAGTTTTGAATCCTTTAGCCAAGTATTCTTGTGTACAGACACCTTTTCTCGGCACGTTTGTTTTGAGCACCGCCATTCCATTGAGCATTTGCTATCGCTTCTTTTGGTTATCGACATTTCGTGTTTTTTATTACATTGTTTGGTTTTAGGAATAACATCATTCTGTTGTAAAAACTTTAATGCATCTTCTTCACAGGTGATATTTCTTGCTAGCCAAATTAGGTTATAATTTTCCATATTTTCAAGTCGAAGCAAATATTTTCATTCAAGGTAAATTAACAACTGATTTGAACTATTAGAAATAGGCTACTAGGCCCTAACTGAGCGCTTACGATGACGTTATCGTACAAATGACGTCATCGTGGCATATCATGTAAATAATAAAACTTTATTGACTATAACTTTCTTATTTTTTATTTCTCCTGAAAAAGAATAATATATTTGGAATCAGCATAAAAAATGCTGCAAAATCTTGTATTTATTTAAAAAAAATGGTGGATCCCATAAAATGGAAAAAATTCCTAACTTTGTATAAGGGAACTTTTAGAGCGCGAGTAGTTAACTAGGATGATCTCAGATTTGGTAGGCCACTCCAATCACATTGTACAAACTGGCGATTTCACGACCTTTAAGGATGTACAGTTGTACACTATTCAAAATCTTTCAGATTTTCATTTACAAGCCAACTATTTAACACACAACTACCACTATCAAAGCACCCTGCATAACTTAAGCTGAGAATATACACGATTTTACCATCTATTCATTACTAATTACGACGATAAATTCTTTCTCCATAAATCTCATAGCTACTGTATTCATTATTTATATGCTAATGAACTTCCTGGTAGCTAATTTATTAATCCAGATGCCTACAGAAAGGTGTTAACATTTTACTCATTAAACTATGGTGTGAAGGTTCACTGAAAGAGAAAAGCACACATACACACACACATACAGTATATATATATATATATATATATATATATATATATATATATATATTCCTCAGTTTTCTCATAATCTAGGCTAGTATACACTAAACTAATCAGATATATGTATATTTACAGCTCCAACCATTACACTCTTTTAAATTATTGGTAGTTCCTTGGAGCTTGAAGTACAATAAAGTTTAATTCAGTTCTTAGTATCTCTGTCATCCAATTATTAATTTTATTTACACGAAACACAAGGCTTGCTCCCTCTCTCTATCTATCTATCTATATATACACACATATTTGCATGATTCCTTTTCAGATAGAATCGAATCCCTAGTTCAGGGTTGTTTGGTTTTAGAATTTATAGGATTATAAGTTTTTATGAATTTTAAAATGATGTAGGAAAACTAGAGGCGTAAATTTTTTTTATTTATTTATTGATCTACGGTTTCTTTTTCTTAATATTCTCCTAAAATCGTCATCATTATTATAGCCAACCCACGCAGACACATTTCCATACTCCCCGGTCCATATTCCGCATGAAAACGGGATCCTACCAAAATTCCATCAGGCATCTCTCTATGAGTCCTAGAATTACACATAATGTCATTAGGCCTTGATAGGGGAGGTAATAGGGTAACCCTGTTGTTATGCCTACCTTAGGCTAGGACAAATATTAATTATGAGTATTTAAGTTCACTCTTACACTGCCTGCATTATTTTCATTCCTAATTTTCTTTTTCATAATTATGGCTGAGTCTCATAGGCCTACGTTTAACTTGGATAAGCTAACGCCTCTTAAAGGAAAAAGGGGGTCAGAAGGAAATCAGTACCTTTAATTTGATTGGGAATAAAAACCATATTTCTGATATTGATAAATTTAGCTGTTTGTTAAATCACATTAAAAATAATGCATCATCGTCGAAGTGAATGGGCTCTCACTGCTACAATTGATGAATCCTCCTTTAAGCAAACTAATTTAACCAAATACATATATCTTTGAGGCCTCCTAAGCAATTGCCTGCGAACAACAATGAATCTAAAGGTTATGAGACCCTTTATTCAAGTCAAATGGTTCACTAAACCATATCTCATCCAGTAGGCTATGACCTTGGCAAGCTTGCTGAAGTCAGAATTAGCTTCATAATTAGTGATTGGCTCAACCTTCTCATTTGAAAAGGTTAAATTTAATGTGATGTTAACTTGTTCCACATGCCGTGGGCATGCATCACAGAACCACTTAGGCACTGTGAACCAAGTTTTGTTTGACCTCAACAACTTGTGCGATAATTCTCTGGTGAGAAAGCCTGATGGAAGAATCTGTTTTCATTATTGGAAATTGGATGACTTGTAGGCTCTCAAAAGGTTCAAGGATTCTGAGGTGCCTAGGCACTCTGCATTTGAAATATTGGAGGTCATAGACAGGGGAGAGATGAAAGGCACTCCACTGTATACTTTTTCCATGATGTAATGGTATTTTATTTACCTGTCTCAGACATATGACATGCTAGCAACTGTAGTACATCAAGAAATGATGCAGTACATCATTATACATTTTGAAGTAACCTACCCAATTTTAAGCTACATTATTTTTGAAAATAATAACAATAAACAGCAGTGTTTCCCATACACATTAAAATTAAATAAGAAAACAGCAATATTAGCTATATAGAAACTTATTCGCTGTAGAAAATTATTAAAAATTTAATTTCTTCATATAACAATAGTGCCATCAAGTGATAAACAAATGAAATTGGGAGAATCTGGTGTTTTGACCATCACATGGCATGCTAATTCTAGTTTACTACAGTAGGAATAGAGGCTGCAAATATAATATGTGTATATGTATGGAAAAGCTTCTTGTTTCATCTTTGAAACTTCAGAAAGTATTTCTCTTTTTGTATTAGCTACCAAATTAAATTCAAATTCCTTTCTACAAAGTGATGCAATTATGCCCTACTTAAATACATTATTTACACAAATCACATTAAAGGGATGTTATTTAATTCACTAACAACAGTACGTACACATTTTGTGATGTAAACTCAATAGTGAGACGTTTATATCAAAAGCACAGGGGTAAAAATGATGCTCTTAGGTAATAAGTGAACATGAGAACACTGTGGTGGTCGCAGATTTACCATGAAAAGAGATATTAGGCTTATACAAATGCATATAAGTAATTTTAATTAACAATGTTAAAAAATGTGGTCATTCATTTTGATGAAAACTGCACAAAACTTTACTACAAAGCCCACCACTCAAACTAGAAATGTGTGCTTTTAGGACTTCCTATAATTTATATTTTCAGGCTACACCATCCTTACGGAAACTATATCCATCAATCTCTATACAGTGCTTTCATTCTTTACCCATACTGCTGGTTAGGATTAAGATTGATAGTTCTACATTGTGCAAATTGAAGCATGTCTTTGGAGAGTAGGTCTACAAAAACGTTCGTATAAACTGTGTGAAGATATATGAATGCTTCTGGCAAATGAGGAGTGAAAACATGATTGAAGAAATCGGGTAGGCCCTATTGATCATTTTGAATGATGTTTAAGCCTTTTCAGCCAATATATTACTAAATATGCTTCGGGCAAATGAAGAGTGAAAACATGATTGAAGAAATCGGGTAGGCCCTATTGACCATTTTGAATGATGTTTAAGCCTTTTCAGCCAATATACTGCTAAATAATTTGTAAAATACCCCCTAAACATTGTAATTGTACATTATGTTCATATGACAAAGTCTAATTCACAATTGGTTTATCTCTCCACAACTACATAACTTTCACACCCTGGGACTCTTACACTGTTCACATACCAAAACATATTTTAGCATACTGAAAACCTTTCTAACTTATCAAATTCAGCTGATCTCAGAGGTACTTAAAAACCATTTAAGTGGAAATAAATGAATACGTATCAACTAATACTACATTGTACAACTTCAAGCATGTGGTGTGTCTTATTTTATATATATATATTATATATATATATATATATATATATATATAATATTAACCCCTCCGTCTATGGCCTTGGTCGGTTCGAAGTTGACAGAGGTTCTGGTTAGGTGGCAGCAACGGATTTGTTACTCTGGAGTAGCTGATACCGTATAGGGAATAGCAGTGAATTTCTTCTATGCTACTTTCCGATTTCTTCTTATAACGTATCGGGAAATTATTTCTCTCTTTTAAGACTAAATTCGTTGAAGAGAGCAAGGCTCGAAGGAGAAGACAAAGATATTTCTTACTATATTTTACTGCTAAAATGTTACAGGTAACGCTCAGCCTCTAAGTCTAGTCAGAATGCCCATTGGAGAAATTTCATGGCCTTTTATACTAAACTTCCTACTGACGTCATTATTATTTAATGCTGGTTTTTTATTATTATTATTATTATTCTCAATACGCTGATTTACTTTACAAAACATTTAAAGACAAAACAAATAATTCTGCTGAAGTAATGTGTAAACTGCTAAGCAAGAGGAATCTATATTTTATGTAAACCGTATATTGACAGCTTTGATGTTATCATGATCTGCCGAGTTAACTAAAAGTGGAATTGAAATATGCCTTCCCATCATGTATTACAAACAAGCAGGCACATGGCGAAAATTAAAGGCTTAAGATTAAAAATTAAACGTTAAGCAAGACATGACTTCATCTTTTACAGCGGAGAGAGAATGTTTACAAAAAAATGAACGAGATTACATTATTAAGCTAAGTCTACGAAAATGATTGTTGTTTAAACAGAAATAGTTAACCAATTACAAAATAGAAAGCAAATCAAAAATGTATCCAAACTTGTGTCAGCGTTGTACGATTTTGGGTTTTATACAAAATAATTAAGTAGTTTACAAGGAAATAACTCACCAATTATAAAATAGAAAGCAAATCAAAATTTTATCCAAACTCGTGTCATACGATTTTGGACCTGATATGTAAAAATGAATATATGAATAAGAATATAAGGCTTATATAAATATTATGAAGTATCATTAGAATTATATGAATGAAGAGATTATTCATTGTTCATTTTTACAGGGCTCTTCCCTCTAGAATGATATTAATACAATAATATAACATCCTAACTAATTCAAATTAGATGATAACAAATGGTTTGTTATAATATAGATTTATATACACAACATGAGTCGGGGTGGTTAAGTTACAATACACAGTAATTAGAAAATCAAATCCTTAACATGACGCTTGATTAGAGAGTTCTTAACGAGCCAAGGACCTGAGCCGAACCGGCTGCCCAAAGGGCGAGGCACGCACTCGCAAGAGGGGTGAGGCTTCGGCTGCCCTCTCAAAGTGTTTGCACTTTGCCCTGGAGGAACTCCCATGGTGCCACGTTTACAAAAGATTCTTAAGGTTGCAAAGGTTGTTTAACAATGAAATTAGCAAAGGAATTTATATAATTTTGGTTCTACACTTAACTCCTTTATGTGGTTTATATTAGGCGAAAAGAACATTTAGAATTTAGGAATCTCTGTTTCAGATTATAGATTTGACACACTGGAGTCAAGGTTAAGAAAGAGGCCAGATGATCCACTGGGGCATCGAGGCGAGTTATAAAATATTAAAAATTCAAAGATTAATACTTTAATTTATGCAAACAGAATAAAAGGATTCATACTTTAATTTAGACAAACAATGATATTGTTAAATTTTACAAAAAATTATTTTCCTGTGGAAAACCTTCTCCACATGGTTCCCTCTCCAGAGTTGGAACTAGGGGATTAGTTTGAATATCCTCTCAGACAACAGCCATTGGATGTAGTGTTATATGGAGACAAAGAATAGTTACAGAAGTAGTTGGATGTAATGTTTCATAAGGAAAAAAGAAATAGTTAAATAAAATACATCGACTTCGTACTTAATCCACTATATTTATAAGTTAAATTTTACGCTAAAATCGATACTTATGCACTACTGAACACTTATAGTTAACGGTCACTTGTGTGTCCTTGAGCACTTGGAGTCTGATTTGTCTAGGTCCACTTTTTACACTGGTCTAAGTTCACCTTGTGCATACACTTTTAAATCAAACGCGATTTTTTATCAACTTTATGAAAACAAGATTCGAGAGAAATTAATTTCAATGAACTACAGGAATAGTACTTAAATGAATTTGATACGATTTCTGCAATGTTTTGAACGGATATGGGTCGTTTCAGAACTTATTTAGAACTTTCGAATTGACTAAACTCTATAGCGTGGAAGGTATAAAATTTCAAGGTATTGTGCGGTGAAAGGTTTACGTGTGGACATTGCTCGGCCTATCGGGTTGCGATATAATAGGGATAGAGAAGGGTAAGAAAGGACTTGAAACACAGATTAAGATGACAAGAACGAAGAAAGCCGATGAATTCTGAACATAAGTATTCCCAGAAGCTGTTTGATGGTGGTACAAAGGAACATTTAGGGGAGGAGAAGGAAGATTACGGTCAATGCCGAGGTTCTTGACCCGTGGTTTGACCTGAGGAAGGGCCAACAAGGAGACAGGAGAAAAATTAGTATCCTGTTTCATCGGACGGGAAACAAGAGGAAGATAAGTCTTCTGTTTAGTAGGAGAAGGAGAAGACTTTCGTCAGGTGTCTGAAATGGTACTGCCACATTTCGATTTCCAAACCTTCGGATTAGAAAGTACAAAATCAAATGAACGTTGTCCTGTAGAGCAATGCAAAGATGCATCATTCCCTTTGGTGGGAAGAGAAGAGTGGCAATTGTCTTCCGAATTCGTCAAAGACGCGTTGTTGGCGCGTGGCAAGATATGATCCTCATTAAGACAATGAGACTCGAGGTCATAAGCCGAGCTTGCATCATGTCCGAGGGACAAAGGCGAGTTCTCCGTGCCCTCACGTAAATTAGCGGAAAAAGGGTGATCCCTCGGAAAATTCCCCTCATCGAGAACTTCCCTCGTGATGTCTGGGACAGTTTCTTCATAGAGCGCTTCCGTCGTGGGGTTTGAGACAGCCTCTTCATAGGGCACTTCCCTTGCCGTACTGAAGACACCCAGCGTATCGTGCATGCTACACAAACTAACTGGATGGACAAGTGTATTCCGCGCTTGCCTTTCCGTACGAACAACTTCTGACGGCGAAGTAGGTTCGGGTTCGCTCCCGGCACCTGTAGGCTTAGTCTCGGAAATGGGTGGAAAATCGTCTACCTTTGAAAACAGAATCACGTCATCTTCCTTAAATAGGAATTCAAGCGAAATGACCAAACCGGAACTCAAAGGAGACGACTCTTCAGATTTATTTGGAATAACCGAAACTCTGGGAACCTCAAGTTCCTGCCTAACTGTAACCGAAGGGAGTAACTCGCTCTTGATGGAGTCACATGGGTCTACTGTGAAGACATTCGAGTCTTCATGCTCAAAATTACCAAAGGTATGTTGGCTTTCTAGTTCCTCGTTCGCCGGAACTGGAACGGAACAATTGACGATTGACGAAAAATCTTTCCCATCTAATAGCAGTTCCCCTTTATTTTGAACTGGTTCCAGGGAGTCATTCGGGCTCTCTGAAACAATTCTTTCACCCTGAGTCGAAAAGAGCGAAGAGTAGGGGTGACACACATACTCGAAAGGTGGGTTCTCTCCTCGAATTAGGCCTCCTTCTCTATCGGCCACATAGAAATCGTGCGTAATAAAGAAATTCATCCCCAGGATTAAATCTCCATCCCAGTCTCCTTCAGATATGACCACAAATGGGGTCAGATAAGGGACTGAATCAAACTCGATAGGAAGAATAATTTCTCCGGTACTGTTTTCTTCCCAACCATCATCAATGCAGGTCAAGCGAGAACGCAAATCGAAATTACCTGTCGCCGTCTTAAGTAACTTCTTGTATACGTCTTGTTTAATGTAATTCGCCTGACAGCAGTCCTCAAAAAGAGCCAAAACCGCTTGGTTGTTGACAGAGGTTTTCATGAAAATTTAGGAGCTCTCGTCGAAAAGCACCATTTCGTGAGCCCAAGAAGGCGTTTCCGAAACATACGAACATACTTCATCGTCCCCGTCATCGATGGTTTCGCGCGGGGTCCAGAAAGCTTCCGACCATTCCGTCTTCCTTAATGCAGTCGCATTTATTTCGTCGCTGTAGCCTACCGGTTGGAACACTTGAGTAGCATAATTCCAAAAAGCGTTCCACGTAGTAAAACTTTCCAACAGGAATGGGTGCAAGACGTTCCTCGCGCAACCTTCTTCACCGTCTAAGAAGTGCGTAACCATTCGGATCTTCGCGATGTCATCGTAAACGTTATAATGAACATAATATCCCTCTAATGCGTCAAACCATTCGTCCACGTACGGGGTACTACTTCACCGTATTCTCTCCCCTTAAAAACTGGAACCTTAGGGATATTACTCGTCAAATAATTATATTTACCCATTTTCTTCGAAAAAAAACGACAAAGGACAGAAAAATGGACTTACAAATGAGGAAGGCGAAGCGAAACAAAGAAAAACAAGAAAGAAAACTTATCCCTAATACGGTAAATACAACAGAATTGAAATGAAAAAACTTAAGCGTGACATTACCTATTTCGGTTTAAATAAACACTTAATAAAGTCATCCCAAACGAAGATGCAAAACTTGCCTGTCGATTTCAACATATTACTTGAATTGTACGGACTCATTTTAATTTACCCCGAAAAAGCACAAAAAAAAAAACAAACTATTTGCGTACCAACACAGTAACCGCAAACAAAAAAGAAAAAAAGAAAAGACGAAACCTTGTGCATTTGCTTAATGACGCGAAAGAGCGAGAAAAAAAAGGAAAAACAAATCCTTTTCACGAGTCAACAAACAAACGCACGCACAAACTATAATACTGTATACGACAAGTTAGGTACAATTAATTTAGGAGTCCATTATAAAAATGAAAATCAATCCAAAATTCCGTTTTCTGTTATAACAATGCGAGATAATTCAAATAATAAAAAAAATTTCATACCCCTTTAAAAAAAAAGTAAATTGACCATATACTTTGCAGAAACCGTTTTTTTTTGTTACAGCAATAAAATGTATATTTCACCTACATATTTATATACGCATATACTGCATGCAAAAAGAGACAAATCTGTCAATTTCTTCCTTACAACAAAAAAAAAAGAAGGTTGAATTAAATTGACTGCACTTGAAACTGACTAACTTGAAACTGACTAACTTGAAACTGACTAACTTAAAGCTGACTGACTTCAAACAGACTGACTTCAAACTGACTGACTTCAAACTGATTGACTTCAAACTGACTGACTTCAAACTGACTTCAAACTGACTGACTTGAACTGCTATCAAGTGGAGTGGGCTTCCTATTTCTTTCGGAAATCCGAACTAACTGATTCTCTTAGCATTAAGCTATTTATTATCCTCTGGGGCGGTTGTCCCTCTGGATGCAACCGACTGACTTGAACTGCTATCAAGTATCTCTATAAACTATAAACTATCTCTATAAACTATCTCTTTCTCTATCCAAGAAATACACGAATAATGCACAATTTGTGCATTATAATAATGCACAATAATTGCAAGTCAATTCAATTCAATAATTTGAAAAAATTGTAAACAAAAATTAAAAAATGTAAACATTTCACTCGAATGTACACGAAGGTACCGTAATATTATGTTTGGTTCATAAAATAAAATTATTCTATACTAAATATAATAGTGAAAATAACTGTTTTATTAAAAATAAATGTATCACTGGTGTAGTGAATGTTCACTCTGTTTCTTGTTAATTCTGGCTTGATACTCATTATTAAATGTTACTAATACTGACTTCTCAAATGTTTAGAGATTACTTTGAAAAAAAAAAAGATCTTTACTTAACAAGATTCCTACGGCGAAATCCTTGAAGACGTGTCCTGAAGACGTGTCTTGCTGGCTACTTGTTCCTGGATGAAGAATGGGCGTCGCCAGTTGTTCTATTTCCAGGGTCTGGAAGACTGGAAGAATCCTAATTGCAGAGTTGTTCTGTTTCCAGGGCCTGGAAGACTGGAAGAATCCTGATGCAGGGTCGCCAGTTGTTAACCCCTCCGTCTATGGCCGTGGTCGGTTCGAAGTTGGCGGGGGTTCTGGTTAGGTGGCAGCAACGGATTTGTTACTCTGGAGTAGCTGATACCGTATAGGGAATAGCAGTGGTTTTCTTCTATGCTACTCTCCGATTTCTTCTTATAACGTATCGGGAAATTATTTCTCTCTATTTACGACTAAGTTCTCTGAAGGTTCCTCGATTCTTCTTATAACCAGTGGTGGGCACCTTTAACCAAAAAGTTAACTTCGATAACGATAATCCGTTAACCCCAATTTTTAACTCCGATAACGATAATCCGATAATTTTACTGCAAAGTTAACGGAAGTTAACGATAATCCGTTAACGATAACTATTTCTTTACTAACATTTAAAAAAATCAAGGAAAAAAGCTTTAAAACCCATAGAAAATGTTTATTTATGCAAAATCCAACAATAAATAGGTATTTAACTGTATTTTTATCAAGTTTTGCAACTTTTTTTTAATAACTTTTTTTTTATTTTTAATAAAAAATGTACTGATTACATGTTTTGAAACCCTTGTAACCACTAACCATTAACTAAATTTTAATTTACCAGAGAATTATTATGGCGGGAACTGAAAGGTAAAATTAAATTTTAGGCACATTTATTAAAGACTATGACACAATGTGCTGGTTGCCCTTCAGAAAGACCAACTTCTCAAAGTTAGGCCCAACTGCCAGTCTTGACCTCTTGGGCATCAGGATGTCCTTGCCGAGAGAGAAGAGCCGTTCCACTGTGGCAGAGGACGGAATTGGCAGACTGAAGTTATGGCGGTTTGAATTCATTCGCGGAGCGGTGATCTTCCGTGAATGACTCCTCGCAGTTAACGTGTTAACGGACTTTAACAGACTAAATATCGAGTTATCGGAAGTTAACTGGTCCGATAACGATAAATGGAAATTAACTTCCGTTAATAGTCCGTTAAAAAAAGTTAACTTCGTTAATTAACTGTTATCGGATTAACGCTTTAGTGCCCAACACTGCTTATAACGTATCGGGAAATTACTTCTCTCTATTTAAGACTAAATTCTTTGAAGAGAGCAAGGCTCGAAGAAGAAGACAAAGATATTTCTTACTATATTTTACTCAGCCTCTAAGTCTAGTCAGAATGCCCATTGGAGAAATTTTATGGGCTTTTATACTAAACTTCCTACTGACGTCATTATTATTTAATGCTGGTTTTTATTATTATTATTATTATTATTCTCAATCCGCTGATTTACTTTACAAAACATTTAAAGACAAAACAAATAATTTTGCTGAAGCAATGTGTAAACTGCTAAGCAAGAGGAATCTATATTTTATTTAAATCGTATATTGACAGCTCTGATGTTATCATGATCTGCCGAGTTAACTAAAAATGGAATTGAAATATGCCTTCCCATCATGAATTACAAAAAAACAGGCACATGGCGAAAATTAAAGGCTTAAGATTAAAAATTAAAAGTTAAGCAAGACATGACTTCATCTTTTACAACGGAGAGAGAATGTATACAAAAAAAATGAACGAGATTACATTATTAAGCTAAGTCTACGAAAATGATTGTTGTTTAAACAGAAATAGTTAACCAATTATAAAATAGAAAGCAAACCAAAAATGTATCCAAACTTGTGTCAGCGTTGTACGATTTTGGGTTTTATACAAAATAATTAAGTAGTTTACAAGGAAATAATTCACCAATTATAAAATAGAAAGCAAATCAAAATTTTATCGAAACTCGTGTCATACGATTTTGGATCTGATATGTAAAAATGAATATATGAATAAGAATATAAGGCTTATATAAATATTACAAAGTATCATCAGAATTATATGAATGAAGGGATTATTCTTTGTTCATTTCTACACACACACACACACACACACACACACACACACACATATATATATATATATATATATATATATATATATATATATACAGTGTGTATATACACCCTATGTGTGCAGGCTGCACATTAAAGCTGTCAGTAAAATGTTTATTAACCTAGAAGTTATTAAGTCTTTCGAACACAATACGTGATTTTTAAAAAGCTCGTCTAATTAAATCACTATTTATAAATGGACAGCAATAATGCTTATTAATTTGAAAATAATATACTGTCGTGTTTTCTATTCATATTAAGTGAGAAATCTCCAATAATAGCTACACAGAAACTTTATATAGATTTATATAGCTATCAAAAGAAACTTTACATGCATCTATTTATATAGGAAATGTGTGTTTCTATCTATATATATATATATATATATATATATATATATATATATATATATATATATATGGGCGTGCTTCAGGTAATTCTTTTTTAATGGTGAAATGAAATACGCATAAAGAAATAATATTGGTATAATGACCTCACTGACAACTCTAAGTATTATAATTGTTTTAGTTTAAAAATACTGAATTTTAGAATTTGGGAAGAATTTAATGAAATATGCGTGGTACTGCAATAATTCGAATCAATCTTCTCAAAAATAATAAAAATAATTCAATGCACAGCGCATTCTAGCAACTAATCTTGTAGCCCGATATATATATATATATATATATATTATATATATATATATATATATACTGCCTTTTAAACAATATATCGTAAAATCACGGTGAAAAATATTTTAATGGCATGCTTCAACAAATTACTGTTTTGGAACATCTCTCCAATAAATATATACAAATTAATTAAATAGCGCGATCTAATCTTTAAACATGATGGAGATAAATGCGAAAAATTAAATAGTTAGCCCTATTTCAATTTCTATTTTGTTTTATAAATCATGTTAATGCTTTTTATGTTATAGTTTAAGGATAAATTGGTATATTAAGGTGAAATTTTGTTTTTGTATTAAACTTAGTTCATCATATTCGATTTTTTGTTTAAAAGGTCGCCCACCCAACGTCAAATTGGCCTCGTGGTGTTCCACTATGAGAAGCTTAATAGAAAAATTATTATCGTTGCCCTTTTTTTTTTTTTTTGAGAATTCGTTGGTCTAACCCCTGGCCCCATAAACGTATTTGTTTATGCTTAATAGCTTTGTCTATTAATTGGGTCGTACTTAGAGAACTTGTCGGTCCATCAGGAGCTGGTAAGTAAAAGCCGTGAGTAAGGTGGGTTTGGTTAAGTGGTGGTAAGCTATACTTAGACGAATGGTGGTTGTGGTGCTATGGTGGTTTTTTTGTGTGGTGGTTATGCTCGTATATATTTTGCTATTGGGGCTTTACATGCATCTGTTTATATACGGTGTGTGTGTGTGTGTGTGTAATAATAGGGGATCTATGGACGTGTGTATATATAGTCAGGGAGTGTATGTGCGTTTGTGTACGCTTTTAATTCGTTCGAAGGTTATTAATATATACAAGCCATTTATGCCTTCTAAGTCTTCTAAGCCAACTGGCAGCTTAAACCAACTGCCAACTTACTGATTAAGCCAACTGGCAGATTTCGAGTTCTAATCCAAGCGATGCTACCCTGACCTCCATTATGCGTCTGCGCCTCGCAGGCGATGGATGGTCTCTTCCATTCTTAGGTTAGGTATACCCCTTTGGGGGGTGTGAGGCCTTCCCAACTTCTCCCCCAAAGAGGCTAGGTGGACTAATTCCCCCTTTTTTTCTGACACCCTGGGAGTTGGCACCTTGCAACACGGGGGTGGGGTGGGTAGCACTGGCACTCATTTTATCAACATTGCAATTGCTCTGCACTCGTCTTGTTTGCGGCCATGCTACTGGACAAACACGCGTTGGATGAGGGTTTACTCTAAATAAATAAATAAATAAATAAATAAAAATAGATACATTTAAAATTACATTTAAAGCTACATTTACTAATGTCCTCCTTTAATCATATTACCTTAAAATATACATTGTTTTACCTAATCAAGTCATTTTCTTTAATGCATATTCTGTGTAATGAAAATAATTTAGTTGTATTACTTACCTGCAAAAATATAATCCGCTCAGGATGGGGCAAAGCGTATGTCCTTACTGTTGGCAGCATCACCTCCAGTATCTCTAAATACTGGTCGGCTGTAAACCTCCCGTTAATTTCTGCCAGCTCTTCAATGCCGTACAGGTGCACCCATCCCCACACGTTGCACGTCACGTGTCCACTCCTTGCCACTTCATATAATTATGTGTTGGCTAGCATATCTCGTATTGTCTGGGTTGGGCCGTCCAAGTTACGTCACTACCATTTACGAGCTGCAAACCTTTTCCCTTTTACCCTACTTTAACCCATTTCTTATATTTAAGTATACCAAAATAACAGATAATCGTGATTTTTTTTTTACTAATGCAAGAAGTGTCCCTTTCTTTTTCTCTATAAATTATAGTCAATTGCAACAATATTACTATTACATACTTTGTATAACAATCGTTAATCATATTTCTCTCTTCTCTATGAAAATATTACCTATTTTATACGTTGCATTGGAAACTGATGGGAAGCATATGTGAGAGCGATATATAGACAGTGTTTCAAGGATAAAAAATAAAGTGTGGGAATATTTATGATATAATGTGTGAATCTACTAAGGCTAATTTTTCATTTAGTAACGTTGAAATAAAGAAGATTTAGTGATAAAAAGTAGTTTTCAATTACCGGAACAAATCCATTTTCCGAACACCCATGTCTCCCAATTAATTCAGATAACCGGCATTTCACTGTAATTTAATCATAAGGGAATAAGATATATCACTAATCAGAATCTATTTTTTTCGTCGTATATAAACTCGTACCTTGCATGTTTAACATCACGCGTAAAATAAAATAACGGTTGCGCGGGTTACGAAAGTGACTTTGGACAATAATCCTTATCAGGTTTTAGTAAATCTCAAGTATAAGGTTGGTCTCTGTATAAGAATAAATTATAGACATCAACGACACATTTTGTGGACTTGTCCGAAATGATGATAATGAAAGTAAATGAAAATAAATATAAGATTTTTAGGGTTGAAAGGCGAGAAGAAGCTGGTGATATTGCGGCGAATGCGGATAGATTATTGGCTCTGAAACATTCTGAGGTACTCAATTGACAAAGCTAATCATCGGAGGCGGAAAGCGCAGTAAGCAAAGTAAGTAGCTCAAAAAAAAAAAAAACTGGCAGGACGGAATTGCTTTATCTAAATACTATGAGAAATTTACATCATGTTTTATAGGCCCTAAAGACAAGGTTGTTTAATACTGTTTGGTTTTGGCAAACGGCAAAATACCCTGTGTTAAGGTTCTTTTAAGTTTGTTTCTCAATTAGCCTGAACACCGTACATATAATTCGTGTAAATGTACTATGTACTGTACATGTACATGTATTGTTAATAAAAAGCTATAGAAAAGGGCCCCTATATTCTTCATTGCCCCGGGGCCCCGAGGTGTCTTAATCCGCCTCTGCATGGTGCAAATGGTACAATTGCACCGAGCCCCCACATTTTGGGCACCCCCATAAAAGCCAACCTCATTTTGAATATAATCAGTGATCATTCCCCATTAGGATTGTAAGGAAGGCGTGAGTTTAGCTTCCTCCCGATTTCGACCTGCCAGCGAGAGTAGGCCCGCGCTTAAGCTTTTGCTCCATGTCTTTGTTACCTTGCATATTTGTATATTTTGCTGATTTGCTGAAGAACGAACTACAGCGTGAGAGGGAGGCCAGAGTGAGGCATGAAGAAAGGGCGATGCTCCTGACGGCGAAATTAGAATCCCTTGGCCCTTCTGAGAGGAGTTATTCTTCAGTCGCGGCCTCTCCTGCTTCAGTTCTACTAATGGTATAAATAATTCTAACAGCCCTATCTCTTCTCCCAGTTCTCGACCCTTCAAGTGTGTAATGGAGCCCCATTGAGACAACCTAAGACTTGTCTACCAGTATTAACAAACAATAAATTTTCTTTTTTATGTTTCGAAGACGTTGATGAAGAGGATATAACAAATAGTGTTGACCATTTTACAGACGGAACCTCTGGGGACACAACGTACGTTATTTATGTCGGTACTAATAACGTTTTAAGTTCTAGATCGGAAGAGCTGCTATAGGGACTTATTAGAGCGACTAAAGGAAAAAACTAAGAAGAGCGTTTTAACAGGTATGCTAACTATACTTCCTCGAATTATCCAACGTAACGAGTTCTACAGCAAGACGACGTATATTAACAATACCCTACTGTAAAGTCTCTTTGCCAACAGGAAGGAGTGCATTTTGGGAATTTTTTGAACAGTTTCTACGGCAAGAGGGACTTGTTCCTCGGAGATGGACTTCATCTTAATGGCGTTGGAGCTGCGCATTTCGGAAAACTCTTTCATAATACTGTCTCTTCTTTTCAGGCTGCCGTAACTCGAACGGTCCCAGCGTAAATTCCACAAATTTCCCCTGCGCTCGCGAAGGTGTCGCAATTACAAACAATTTGAAGGTTCTCTCCTTAAATGCTCGTAGCCTACGAAACAGAATAAACGAAATTTTCTTTAATTGCTTCCAAAGACTATGATTTAATTGCGATAAATGAATCGTGGCTTAGCACTGAAACACGTGACTTTGTAGGGGGAGTATCAAATTAGAGGTTATAGACATATTGTTAAAAACGAAATAGGTAGGCGAGGAGGTGGTGTTATGTTGTATATCAAAGATAATATTGCGAACGCTATAGAATTAAAGCAGAATTTCAGAACCGATAGATTCGACTATAGCAGAGCTTAAATTGAACGATTTCAAACGTGTTGCGGTTATATGTAGGCCCCTAATCAAACAGCTCATACGGACGAAGCGTTATATCGTGAACTAAAGAGAATAATAGGTGGTGAGCAGGCCTTAATTATTGGTGAATTTAATTGTGCTAAAGTGAATTACGATGCAATGCAGGGAGACATGGAAGGTAATAGTTTAGTTAATTTTCTCAAGGATAGCTTTCTTATTCAAAAGGTTGGGGAACCTACGAGGTTGGACAGTATTTTAGATTTAGTAATAACTACAGATGATAGGCTTATCACTTATCTTCAAGTAATAGAACCATTAAGCAATAGCGATCACAGTATGGTAGAGTTTGTCCTCTCAGTATGTCATTCGAAACCATCTAACTCAACTAAAATTTCTAACTTCCAGCGCGGACTTTTGTAAATTTAGAAATGAATCGTCACGTTAATTAGGTTTACTTCTAGAGTAGGGAATATTATAAAGAGTAGAGAGGGCTTATAGGCTACAAGTGCGATAAAGACAATTTATGTTACGAAACAACTACATATCTCTTAGGCGTGAAGCGAAAAGCGCAATAAAGAAGTCCAAGCACGATTTTTAAATTTCTATAGCTCGTGACGGCAAAGAAAACCCCAAGCGATTTTTTCAAGATGTCAATAATAAGAACCCATTAAAGAGCGTCTTGTGACCGTTGAAAAATTCTGACGGTGAGCTAGTTTCTGAAACGTCAATTTTTACAATAGAAGATGTATGTAACGAATATCCCTACGGTCATAGACATAATACCTTTTGATAATGGTAATACTTTAGATAATATTGTGGTGCTTAATCACAATACAACTAAAAGAATTAAAAGAAACATTGTTGTGCCGCTAACAAAGATTTTTAATGCGTCTTTTTCTGAGGGGTGCGTACCAGATAATTTCAAGTTAGCAAATGTAACACCTATTTTTAAGAAAGGCAATAAAGGTGCGGTAGGAAATTATAGGCTAATCAGTTTAGCGTCTGTTGTAGATAAGCTACTGGAATTGATAATTAGGGATCGTATAGTCGAACACTCAGGACTGCATAACTTGGTTAGAAATACGTAGTACGGTTTTAGGCCAAACAACTCTTGCTTAACTAATTTTTTAGAATTTTTCCAAAGCGTGGTTGAAGTTTACGATAGTCATCGGGCGGTAGATGTAGTGTATTTAGATTTTCAAAAAGCGTTTGACACCGTACCGCACAAAAGACTCGTTCAAAAAACTAAGGCTCATGGGATCAAGGGTGTAATAATAAATTGGATAGAAGAGTGGTTGGGAGGTAGGAAACAGAGGGTGGTCGTTGATGGAGCGGAGTCATCTTGGGGCTAATGTAGCGAGCGGCGTTCCTCATGGTTCTGTATTGGGCCCCTGCTTTTTCTGATATACATTAACGACTTAGATGTCGGCCTAGTTATACAGTTTCGAAGTTTGCGGGTGACACGAAGTTGGGTGGTAGGGCGATTAATGACGAAGAAAGGGGTAAAATTCAGGAAGATCTGAATAAAATCGTAGATTGGTCGGTCACATGGCAAATGAGATTTAACGTCGATAAGTGCAAAATTTTACATATAGGTTCGCGTAACGGTAATTTTGCATATAGTATGTCAGGGAAGGAGTTGGCAAGCGTAGATCAGGAAAACGATTTGGGAGTTATAGTCACTGGTGATTTATGTAAAAGTAGTGAAACAAAGTACAGCAGGTCAATAAGGCGAGCAAAGTGCTAAGTTTTATAACTGGGAATTTTGAGTACAAATCGCGCAATATTATTGTTCATCTTTATAAATCATTAGTTAGACCCCATTTGGAGTACGCGATCCAATTTTGAAATCCGCATACCTCGTTAACCTCGTTGCTGTTCCGTGCGTTGTTCTCTCTTCACACGAAGGTTAAGCTTGTGGCCCCGCCTCTAGGTCTGGCTTGATTCAGGAGCGAGTTGCTTTCTTGCACTCTCCACCGTACATAGCCAGGTACACCCGGCTCATCTGGTACCGTCCTGAGCCAGGCATCTAGTCTTCTCTTCAAGACTTCAACTTTGGCCCCTGTAACGTTTCTGAGGTCCTTTGGAAGCTGGTTAAAAAGTCTTGACCCACTGACAGCCAAGCTATTTTCCTTCAGTGTTGAGGCCACTTGTCGGGCCTTTAATTTGGAAACTACAAATTCTGCCTTTCCTATTTTCCAGTGTTGTTTGAAAGGTAATTGGGTTTAGTTTTAAGTTTGGTACCAGTTTTTCGATCATTTTCCATAATATGTAGATTATGGTGTACCTCTCTCTTCTTCTTTCCAGGGAGTACGGATTTAGTTTACGCAGTCTTTCCCAGTAGTTGAGTTCTTTGCAGCCATCAATCTTGGCTGTGAAATGTCTCTGCGTTTCTTCTAGTTTATTAGTTTCTTCCTTTTTATATGAGGACGTCAAAACTGAACAATATTCAAGTTTTGGTATAATCAGTGTTTTTAGCAGGGGAATCATTACTGTTCTGTCCCTTCTTTTGAACGTTCTTAGTACCTGTCCCGCGATTCTTTTTGCTTTATTTATCGCTATCTGATTTTGTGGTTCGAATTTCGCATCATCGGTCATTATTACCCCCAGATCGATCGCTTTCGTGCTTCTCTGAATTACCTGTCTATCTGAAACATAATATGCAGTCTGATTAAGTTCCTCTTTTCTACCATATCTCAAGAGCTGAAATTTCTCGGTGTTAAATGTCATGTTGTTGTCTTCTGACCATTTGTATATTTTGTTCGTGTCCCTCTGCAAGGCCTCCACTTCATTTACATCGCTGATTTTTCTGTTGATCTTTGTATCGTCTGCAAAGGATGTTACTATACTGTTGCTGTTTACTCCTCTGTCTATGTCTGTTAGCATGATAATGAACTAATGAACAGGAGTGGGCCCAGTACTGTCCCTTGGGGTACTGAGCTGCGTACTTCTGATTCTGATGACGATAGGTTCTATACCTTGAATTTTGACGACCTGTAGACGTTCTCTGAGGAAGTTATTAATCCATTTTCCCACTTTGCCTGTTATTCCCATATATTTCATTTTATGTGCTATTATATCGTGATCACATTTGTCGAAAGCTTTAGCAAAATCTGTGTATATGACATCGTAGTTGTCATTGCCTTCCAGTGCATCTAGGATATTGTTGTAGTGTTCTATTAGTTGTGATAGGCATAATCTACCTGATCGGAATCCATGCTGATTTTCGTTAAATCTTTCCAGCGTCTCCAAGAAATCGTCAATTTCTATTCTTTCAAATACTTTGATGAGGGGGAACGTCAATGACACTGGTCTATAGTTCTTTGCTTGAGATCTGTCCCCTCCTTTATATATCGGGACAATGTTTGCTCTTTTCAAGATGCTCGGTATTTCCCCAGTGTCCAGGGATCTTCTCCATATCCAGTATAAAGGTGTAGCTATTTCATTTTTAGTTTTTAATCAATAATGCGTTCCAACTGACCGGACCTGCAGCTGAATGTGGTTGTTAGAAAATCTAGAAGAGGAAGAGCCATTGTTGTCCCAAGGCGATATGATGACTAGCTGATTGATGCAGCATTGCTTGTATATATTAAGTTAAGGTGTATATATATATCCATCTCATAATTGTAAGGTTAGTGAAAAATTCACTTAATTTAGAGCTAGCATTTTTGGGCTCTTGTGGCATCATTGTTTGGGCACTCTTGTGATCATTTTTGGGGCATGGCGTCCTTTCTACTCGTTTGTTGAATGCGGCACTTACAGGGCGTGGTCTTATAGAGAGCTCTCTTGCAATTCAGTTTGGTTGTTTAGATACAAGATTGTTGCATCGTGCAATAGTGCAGGTTGTGTTGTTGCAAGGTTTAGAAAGAAGACCATAAATAGTGCCCCTTTTGTTTTTTCTTAATTTTATGCAACTGAGGCCTAAGGTAGGCCACATCGAGTCAGCAACCCTGAGGTAGGACCTAATAGGACCTCCAAGTCCGTAAGTTTTAGTCTAGCTTAACTTGGGCTGTAGGTTGAATGGCCCTTAGAGCTTGGCCGTTCACGGCTCAGCTGGGATTCTGAACCCAATAAATAATAAAATAACATGGTCCTTCGAACCGGATTCTAGCCCAAGACTGAGTCAGTGACTATTTTTCGGCAAAGTTCTGATTGTGCAAATTGTAGCCCAAGTTAGGCCTGGACGGGTTGAGCATAATTGAGTTAAGGTCCCAGGGTAGAAAGTTTGGTCGCCCAATTGCGAAACTTGGCACTAGTCTGTCGTTGTTTTGGGCCTACATTTTTACCGGTTTGGTTAATTTTGGTTTTTGTTCGTAGGCGAAGGTTGCAGACTTCAGTGCGCCAGTTACTTGGGTGGAAAATTTGGTATTCCATACTGGTGGTTGGTCAGTACCCCAACCAAGCAATTCAGTTTATTTGAAAAAAGCAAAATTTGAGTTTGATCAGTTTGGTTAAGTATTTTTGCCAATTCAGCTTATTTGGCATTGAGCCCAATTGTTGTTTGCATTGAAGATGAGTGCAGCTGAATTGAACAAGTTTAAAAAAGGAGAAGCGCCTACAAAGGTCTAATTACAAAGGTCATTGCCACTATAGATTCTGCCATAGAGCAAGAGGATTTAAGCTTAGTGACTGCGCAGCTTTCCATATTAGAAACTAAAAGGTTGTAAATGTTAAAATTGAGGCTCTTATAGAAGAGGATGAAATAGAAAATACATAATTTACTTTGAAGAGATTATTGATGACATAATTAAAGTATGCCACAGAGCAAAAGAGTTTAGCAGCTCAGTACAGTTAGAGACCAGGTCTAATAATGAAACACAACCCTCAACAAAGGTGTTTGTGAAGTTAAGGTTAACAGATCTGCAGTTCAATTACCGAGGCTTGTACTCAAAACATTTTCTGGGAGTATTCAGGAATGGCAAGGATGGGCAGACAGTTTTCAATCAGCAGTTCATTCTAGTCAAGTGTTAAGTGCGTGGAGAAGTTTAATTATTTGCAGTCCCTCTTGGAAGGGAGGCAGCAAAGACAATAGCAGGATTAGCATTAACAGAGGCTAATTATAATGTGGCTTGGGATATATTAAAGAAACGGTTTGGTAAGCCAGAGATCTTAATTAAAAGCCACCTCCGTGAACTTTTAGCTATACCTCCTGTTAATAATCCCAATAGTGTCAAGGAGTTACGGCAGTTATATGATGAATTTGAAGTTAGAACTAGGTCCCTGGACAACTTGGTGTAGGAATGGAAAGGTATGGTATAATGTTGGTCACTATACTGGAGTCTAAATTGCCTAGCTCAATTTTGCTTGAATTAAGTAGGGGACACTCTACAGAACATGTACATCCCCCTTCAGCAGATGTTAAGTCTTTTAGGCACAGAATTAGCAAGACGAGAGGGAATTGAGTTTGCACAGTGGGATGTTAAACAAGGGGACAAAGGCAGGCACAGCACCAAAGTTTCTACAAAAAGGAATAGCCCAGGTACAGTGTCAGCTCTACATGCATCCTCTGAGAATAAATTAAAGGGAATCAAGGAATGCATATTTTGCGAAGGCAACCACAAGTCATATAAATGTGAGGTGGCTGAGGCTTTACCTTTTGAGGAGAGAAAGGACAGGGTAACTAAGTCCACAGCATGTTTTAAATGTTTTTTGAAAGGTCACAGAGCAAGGTTTTGTAAGTTTAAAATTTTGTGCAAAAAATGCCATGGCCGGCATCAGCCATTATTGTGTGAAAACACTCCTAGTAGGCCTACCCCAGAAGTAGAGACATCAGTGGCACATGCCACTGCTATGAAAGGGAGTAAAAGTAAAGGGGGATTATTGCAAACAGTGCAGCATTATTAATTGGGAATGATGGAGAAGCTACTGTAAGAGTGTTGTTTGATAGTGGTAGCCAGTGTAGCTTTATTAAGACCAGAATTTCCAGAAATTGAAGTTTAAAGAACTTAAGAGGGAAAATTTAAGAATTTCTGGGTTTGGGGTTCCGTTCAAAACCGAACCAAAGTTAAGAAGGTAGAAGTTCTGGTTAAGGGGTTGTTACCACAAAGTCCCACTATCAAGGTCCAAGCTGTAGAGATTGAGGAACTTTGTGCTCCAGTCACTACTTGTTTAGATATGGCATGTGTCCAAGAATTGCAAGTTAAAGGAATTAATTTGGGCAATAATAAGTTTGAAGGAACAGAAGATATTAGTCTTTTGATTGGAGCTGACTATTATTGGGACTTCATCACTGGTAATATGTCCGCACATCTCAGGTCCGTAGCTATTGAAAGTAAGCTAGGCTGGATGCTACATGGTAGCTATTGCAATGAAATGGAGGTTAAAGCTCTTTTTGTTAAGATGAGGAGAACAGCCATGGTTTGGAAAGGCATTTGAAAGCCTTTTGGGAACTTGAATCCATTGGCATAAAGGACAAACAGGAGAGCAAGTACAGTGAACAGTGATGTTTTAGAGCAATTTGAAAAAGGGATTGGGTTTAGAGATGGTTGCTATGAAGTTGGCCTCCCTTGGAAGGATTCTTGCAAACCCAGCTCAAACCTTCAGCTAGCTAATAGGAGGTTGGAGACTTCATTGCACAGGCTAAGAAAAATGAGGAGTTGTTAATGAATACGAGGCCATCCTAAGCTATGTAAAGGAGGGCTATGCTGAAAGGTGCAAGGTGAGCTGGTGAGCCAGGAGGCACATATTGCCACACCATGCAGTGGTACGGCGAGACAAAACTACCACCAAACTGAGGGTAGTTTTTGATGGCTCAGCAAGGACAAAGGTGGTGTGTCCTTGAATGACTGTTTGGATGCTGGGCAAATTTAAATGCAGATTTATTTTCCTTGTTACTGAGATTCAGGTTTGGTAGAGTAATTGACTGCAGATGTGAAGCAAGCCTTTTTAGGATAAAGTTAAAACCAGAGGACAGAGATGCAGTAAGGTATCTGTGGGTGGATACGAAGACTTGTTGGAAAATGAACCCAAAATTCAAGCATATAGAATGAAGTCAGTGTTGTTTGGCCTCAGCTCTAGTCCATTTCTGTTGGCAGCTACTATAGTACCATTTTAAGAAATATTCTGAAGTCTATCCTAACACTATTGAACACATAAGGAAAATTTTTATGTTGATGATTTGCTGTGTTCAGTGGATAATACAGAAATGGCTAAACAGATATTCATGGAGGCTAGAGCTATAATGAGGGAGGCTGGCATGGAGTTAGAAAATGGCAGACCAATCATTCTCAGTTACAACAGTTTATGAGTCAGTCCTGTGTAGGACCTGATGCAGCAGAAAGTATTGAGGATTCTGGTATTAAGGAGTTGTGGGCAATAGACACCAAGGTGCTAGGCATTGTTTGGCAGCAAGGAGAGGATTTGTTTACCTTCAATGGGAAATCTTTAGTAGAGCTGGCTGAGAATGAGACAAGGTGGACAAAACGTAGCTCTTAGTTTGGTTCGAAGGTCTTTGATCCTCTTGGATTCCTGGCTCATTTGTGATAAAGTAAAAAATTTGGTTTCAGAGCCTCTGGGAAATTGACTTGGTTGGGACCAAGAGTTACCCGATCGTATGGTGGTAAAGTGGAAATATTGGTTCAAAGAATTGGCACATCTTGGAGACATTGAAATCCCAAGATGGTACTTTGGAGAGTTGAACAATAGTCCAGCAATTTGGAGCTGCACCTATTTTGTGTGCAAGTGAGGAAGCCTATGCAACTTGCATTTATATAAGAGGCACATTCAAGAGGAAGTAAGTTGCAGGTTGGTTGCTGCAAAAGCAGAGTAGCACCTTTGAAAAGGCTTTCTATTCCAAGGTTGGAATTGATGGGTGCAGTCATTGCTAGTCGGCTTGCAGTTCAGTGCAAAACGTTTTGGCCTTTATGAAATTCCAAGCTATTATTGGACAGACTCCACTATAGTTTGGCACTGGTTAAGAAGCCAGGCAAGGAAATGGAAACCATTTGTTGCCAATAGGGTGGAGGAAATTCAAGCACACACAGATCCAAAGAATTGGAAGCATTGTCCAGGCACCCAAAACCCAGCTGATTTACCAACACGAGGAATTTCAGTGAAAGATCTTGCACACTCAAGTTTGTGGTGGAATGGGCCAGAGTGGCTAAAACTTGGAAGTGAAAACTGGCCTTCTAATCAGCCTATTTTAGGAGAATGCCAGGCTCAAGAAGAATGGGTGAATGAGATGAGAAAATGCACTGTGAGCAGTTGTCAAGTTATGCAGCAGGACCCCATATTGAGGCTTGAGGACATTAGCAGTCTGGAAAGGTTGTTAAGAGTGACTGCATGGGTATATAGATTTACAGACAACATTAAGGGAGAAACAAGAAGGGAAGGAATTCTGAACAGAAAGGAGATTCAGCAAGCCAGGCAATACTGGGTGGTATATGTGCAGAAGGAAAAATTTGGTGAAGAGAGAAAATTGCTCATCAGCAGTCCATTACAGGTTCTACCAACACATTCTGCTCTCAAGGGTTTGGATGTGTTTTTGGATCAGGAATTATTGAGAGTAGGAGGTAGACTACAGTTTTCTGCGGAATGGGACGTTTTGGCGCCGACGTTTTGGCGCCGCCGTTTGAGCGCCACCGTTTGGGCGCCGTTTGACGATTGGTTAGGTTAAGTCGTGATATTTTTGTTAAAACTAACGAAAATATCACAACTTAACCTAACCAATCGTCAAGGGCGTACAGTTGACCTAACCGGGCAGTGACGATTGGTTAGGTTAAGTTGTGATATTTTTGTTAGTTTTAACGAAAATATCATGACTGAACCTAACCAATCGTCAATGGGGCAGAAACGGAAAAGTACCCATATTATATATACACCTTATAATACACTGACTCTTTTGCTCGCACCGCCAAAAAAGTAACGAAGGGTCGCGCTTGCTACATTTATCAAACACACAAATATCCATTATGTGAAAACTTCTGTTTCCCTTTCTTGATATATTTTCATACATTTATGCTATTAAGGGCAACAACACAACTTATCTGAAAAGACAGACAGCACTTCAGGTTAATAACCAAGTATTACTACTTAATACTTAATACTAATTAACGGCGGCGCCAAACCGGCTCCGCGCCCAAACGGTGGCGCCCAAACGGCGGCGCCAAAACGTCCAGCGCCAAAATGTCGGCGCCAAAACGTCCTAGATGGAGATTTCTGGGCTTCCAGAGGAGAAAAGACATCCAATTTTGCTACCTTCTGGGGGGCACTTTGTGGAACTTTTGATCCTGGATACGCATCATAAGTTGTTACATGCTGGAGTTAGAGAAGTGATAATAGAGATCAAACAACAGTTTTGGATTCTCAAAATTAAACAAGCAGCAAAAAAGGTCTTGCATAGTATGTGGTTTGCAAGCGTTGGAGTGCAAAGCCTTATGATGAAAAGGTGGCTCCACTTCCGAGAGAACGGTGTATCTATACTGCTCCATTTGATGTAGTGGGAGTAGACTTTGCAGGTCCAGTCTATGTGTATGAGCAAGGGGAATCTAACAAACGTTGTATATGTCTTTTCATATGTGCTACCACCAGAGCAATCCATTTGGAGTTGGTAAGCAACTTATAGTGGGCCGGCCAAAAATTGAAAAGTCCTCTAGAAAAAACTTAATGCTGTTTTTTGTTAATAGCAGGCACCCACCTTAGATAAGTAGTATTGAGGATGCCAAACAAGATGTGGGTGGATGCCACTCTCAATTTTGGGTTTGAAGGTCCAATACAAGGTTACAAAAGTCAAATTCTGAAAAATTCCGAATTTTTGCATTTCAGTGGTGGCTCTATGTAACAACGTGTTTAAAGGTGTATCATTAGCATATAAAGCAATAAAGCATATTTTTGTGATTTTATGGATAATAATTGAATGTAACTATGACTGGATGTCTTTGTTTCCATTAAAACTACATTTAGCATGCTGGGTGAGGTGCGCATGTGCCTACTGCTACCATAGTACAAGTAATAGCATACTTTCACATGTTGAATATTTTCACTGCACTGGCTGGCCAGACATTGGTTTGGTATATGCAATTAAAAGAGTGCAGACAGTGCCAGCTGGTAAAATAATAATAATAATAATAATACTAAAGGATAGGTATGTTTCGAATTGTTTCAGTGGCTACTACATACTGCCATTCCCACTTGTCTTTGCAGATAGGGAGCTCATCAGCAATGGACCCTGTAGCTGTCATCAAGCGCAAGGGGAAACGTCAGGATGTCAGTGAGGATTGTTGCTTCTTCTGCCAAAGCAGCGCTAGTGACCTGCGCACAGCATCAGTAGAAGGAAAAGCAAGAACTATGACTGTGGGCGATAAGAGAAAGAACCTGGGAGATACCTACTATCTTGATGTTTTACAAAGACTGAAAAGTCATTCCAAGGATGATTTCAATGCATTGGAACTCAAGTGGCATAAATCATACTACTCTTTATTCACCTCTGAAGGCAAGCTCAAAAGGCTGCGAAGTCAGCAGCAGACCATGGGTGCATCGGCGACCACAAAAAGTGAGGCTCTCAGGCTTTTCCTCCAAAGCCTGACTGGACCCTCTGCATGTTTTGCCAAAAGAAGACCACAAAGAAACTGCACAGGGTGGAGACAATGGAGAAGTCAGAGACTTGATCCAGCGTGCCAAACACGACCCTGTCATGAGCATACCGTTGTCAGCGGTAAGTGATGTGATTGCAGTTGAAGGCTGCTATCATCTGGCATGTTTGGTGACATTTGAGAGACGTACTAGAAAACAAGCGGTGTCAGAGGAGCAGCAAGGGCCTGAAAACGAGTGCATGACGAAGCTGTGCAAAGACTTGACAGTAGGCCTGTCTCGTGGTCACGTATACGACATGGGAGACGTCTGGGACAGATACGAGAGTATGTGTAATGACACCGGCATCACCGTGAAATACTCCAGGAGAACAACGTTCTACGAAGATGTTCAAAGGCTGCTTGGATCAAACGCCAGCTATGTACGCCCATTGTCAAGGGACCCGCTGCTGATTTACCCTGGAGAGAGCTCAGATTTCATCATCTCCAAAGCACTGGCTAAGTCTTGTGAACAAGGTCCTGTCACCTCTTAGTCAGAGTCTACTGAAGATGAAGATGTTGATGTCCGCATGTGTGCCACTAGCAGCATATTCCAAGATATGGTATACGTGGCTCTGAAGGTTCGACAAGATCTTCTTGAAACTCCTGGACACTCCGAAACATGGCAAGGTCTTGATCAGGAACATGTTGAACGCGTCATACCCGACAGTCTGTACCTGTTTCTACGATTACTCTGTGGGGGAATGGATGCTGTGGATGAGGGAAGTGAAGAGGACCAGAAAGTGAAGCAGAGTGTGTAGCATTGCCCAGGACATAGTCTATGCAGTCTCCAGCCGACGAAAGTTGACACCAAAGCATGTGGGCTTGGGTCTTACTCTGCACCAAGCACTCCTAGATCTGTTCCACGCGGCAAATCACACTATTGGTATCGACACTGTAAGAAGGATAGACACCACCATCGCTCAGAACATCCTGGAGAGGTATGCTGAGAATGGATGTGTCTACATCCCTGACACCATCGTCAAAGAGAATGATTCACTGCTCTTATGACAACATAGATGTATTGGAATCAACCTTAGACGGGAAGAACACCTTCCACAGCACTCAACTGATGGTATGGCAGAGAGGCCTCCCTCCATAGCAGAGTCATGGCCAAAAGGGTGGCATGCACAAGAGATCGAAATCTATCAAACCTGATGACCTACAGGAGTTCCAAAGGCTGGACCAGGCTACCCTCCCATCTGGCAACAGGCCATCTCCTCCTGGCTACAACACTGACATAGACGACTTGTCACATGAACCTGAGAGGGACCGGGCACGTGCCGAGGACTTGGCCTGGGTGGTGTCACGCATCCATGATGAAGCGATGTCCGTTCCAAGCTGGGAAGTATTCAATCAATCTGTCAGCACTGCGGATCCACCAGTAACGACCGCCGGGATGTTGCCTGCAGGCACCAGCAGATGACAATGACACCACGACTACCGTCATCAATCGCTTCATGTCATTTCCGAGTATGTCTGCCAGAAGTACACCATCATCACTGCTGATCAGCCTCTGTACAGCAGGGGTAAGTAACTAGTCTGGGCAAACTCGAAATTTGCCAACGTGGTCTTGCTCATGGGAGGCATCCATATCTGCTTCAACTTTCTGAAAGCCATTGGTCAACACATGGAAAGTGTGGGACTTGATGACTTATGGACAGAGGCACGTTGGGACCGGTCTACTTGGCTGATATGAGAGGTCAACACCAGAAGTTCATGCAGAGTTCTGTAATGGGAACGTTGTCGTCAAGAGGACGGCGAAGCGCTTCAACTAAGTTCCGGCTGATCAGGCAACCGAATAGATAAATCGTCCATGCAAGATGCGCAATAGTATCATTGGCATCACAAAGAATGACCAAGCAAGATACAGGTTCTGTATCACATGGTCAGAGCGGTCACGCTTCTCTCAAGACACAAGATGCCTCTTCAATCTTCATGATGATGATGATGGGGAAGCCATCTTCACTCGGGTTGACAGTCTGCCTTCTCGCACTAGGCGTGACGCTCATGATGTCATGAAGCTAGTTCAGCAGTTGAAGCAGTTTGACGTCTTCAGAGTTCACGTAAGTGAAGCAGGAGATACAGATGCCGCCACTAACATCCCACTTGTTTCACTGGCAACCAAAGACACTGCACCCACAGATGTTGTGGAGAACCTGCTGACAGCTCAGGATCGAGGAAAGCAGCATGTAATCGGTTCCATGCAGGAGAGACTGAGTGAACAGATAGTAGGCTTCCATGAAACGATGAAGAAACATCGGTCGAAAAGTTTCGCTGATGTGTACAAAGCTACAGTTTCCACCAGTCGCATGGTGGAGATGGTCAACGTCTTGAAGTATGAACTGTCCCCAGTCCCATTTAGTCTGGCGAAGGCAGGAGGAGAGATGAATTCGACATCGAAGTCTGAGCTGATGAACATCCTGATGGCTCAGCAGACCATAAGCTCAGAGGTTCCAACCTCTGATCTGAAGACCTGTGTGATGGTAGATGGCCATGCACTCATTCAAGCTCTCGGCAAGCCTGGCGGCTGTCGGACATTCGGCGACTATGTTGAAGTGTTTTCAAGGGCGTGACGAGTTATTTCAATGAACACACAACAAGAGTTGATGTCATCTTTGATCGGTACGCAGGGGAAGGATCGATCAAAGCAGTTACCAGGACAAAGCGTGCAAGCAAGAAGAAACCGATTCGGAAAGTCATTGATGGCCCGCAAGTTCCACTGCCTGAAGCGTGGAAAAATTTCATGGCCCTGGATACAAACAAAGCTGACCTAGCCTTGTTTCTGGCTAACGTCATCACTGAGAAGGGCAGAGATCTTCAAGAAAGATGTCAGCTGGTGACAAGGGTTGGCTTCTCTGAAGCCACTGAAGTACCGTCAACGAGGCGACATGACGTTCCACTGCATAGCAACCATGAAGAGGCGGACACCAGGCTCATCCTTCACTCATGTGATTCAGCGCCCCAGGGCTATGAACGAATACTGGTAGTGTGCAGAGATACTGATGTAATGGTGCTGTTGATTCACTTCGTTTGCACCAAGGTCGCTGAAGTGTGGATGCTGTGCGGAACGGCCAAGAACCGAAAATGCTACCCCCGTGCACGATGTATTCAAGAGTTTGTCGCCCCCAGTCAGGGACAACCTGGTCAGCTTCCACGCTTTGACCGGGTGTGACACAGTCTCGTCCTTCAGTAGTCATGGAAAAAAGAAGTGTTGGAAGGTGTTGAGTGACCACCTAATCCTGCTGCACGCCATTGGTCGAGATGGGGATATCGCAGATGTTGAGAAGTTTGTGTATCATTTGTATGGCATCCCGGAACAACACAGTTGGGAAGGCCAAAAAAGACTCTGAAATGCTCCCACCGACAAAGGATGCCCTGGAGCTCCACGCCAAGCGGGCAAACTATCAGGCTAAAATATGGCTCCAGGCTGACAAAGAGCACGTAGATGTTGAAGATTCGGTGGACACTTCAGCCTGGACACTTCCTCCAATCCCTGAAGCCTGCCTGGAGCTTGTTGCTTGTGGTTGCAAGAAAAAGTGCAAGACAGCTAGATGTAACTGCTTCAGGAAAAGGATGACGTGTACGACAGCTTGTGGTTGTGACGACAATGTGACGACAGCGGTTACTGTAACCCAGCTGGACAGTAGATCTATGTCGCTCTTCCGGGCTGAAATCGAGAGAAGCTGGAATGTGCTGTAAGGAACTAATAACTCTGTTCTTAAGTGATTGCAAGATTGCAATCCACACAATTGTGACTGTCAGTGCAGCATTTCGGTGCTGTTCATCAAGAAACGTGAACTTGTGATGTTACTAGTGTGTAAACTGTATAGTTATGGGGCTATATTTACTGCTTTTTGATTTAGTTGTGATAATTCTGTTACTGTGAGTACTTAATTCATGCCATCAAACTTATTAGGCACTAATCATGTTAAAATAAATTGTTTTGACAAACAGACTTGCTCAATGTTTTTTTTCCGCCAATTAAAATAAAAAATCACAAATTTTTAGCACAATTTTGGTCGTGATTAACTCGAATTTGACCTTGAGTTGGTAATTCGGATGGAATAAGCGTGTGATCATACTTCTTTATCACTAAGTGTGGCAAAATGAAACATTTGGTCAAACCAATTGGCTCAAAATATTTTTTTTTAAATTAAAATTAGAAAATATAATTTTTTGCACAGTTTGACCTCGAAAATGACTTTCAAAGCCAAAAGCGAGAGTGGCATCCACCTGCATTTTATTCCTCACCCACAGGTACATTGATTTAGTATGGGTGCCAGCTATTAACAAAAAACGCCGTTCAAAGTAGATTTTTGAATTTTGGCCGGTCCACTATTAAGTAGTAATGTATTTCTTTTGGCCTTTAAAAGGTTTGTGAACAGAAGGGGTTTCCTAAATAAAATCATATCGGATAATGCAAAAACCTTCAAAAGGGCTGCAAAGGAACTCCATGAAGTTTGGTCCTTGCTAAAAGAGGATGGATTCCAATCCTACTTTTCAGACCATGGGACAGAGCATTTTTTAAGCTTTTCCCACTGGGTGACAAAGGCAGATCGGGAAGTGGGGGGGGGGATTAAGGCAGGGGTGTGCTGCCAATTTCTTAACAACCAGTTCTGATACAGATAGGGGTGTAAATCGGCGAGCGCCAATGGCGTGAGTCATTAAGTTAGGGGGTCTGGGGTGAGCGGTAGCTCCCCCAGCGGGGTCCGGGGCGGAGCCCCCGAAGTCAACGCATTTTAGCTTTTCCAAACAGCATTTTGTAACATTTTGGCAGAAATTGTTTAACATATTCTTTATACTGGCTAATGACATAATTATCTAAAAATAAACTAATTTTTCATCAAAAAATAAATAAATATTGAAACTACCACTGCTTGTGATACATTATATTTTTCTATAAAATCCTGAAAAAATAAAAAAAAAATTAGATATAAATAAATTTCTACTGACTGTTAAATATTTGAAAACAAACAAACGGTTCGGTGATCCAATCAAAATTTAACAACCGGTTCGGGCGAACCGGACCGAACCGGTCCCAGCACACCCCTGGATTAAGGATACTATGGATCCGGATGTTCCCTAATCCCCGTGTGGTCTGAAATAACACTAGCATTATCTATATATAACTCCCAAGACAATTCTATTTTTACAAATTTTGAAAATTCCTTGTCGCCCAGTACCCTAAAATTTCACTTACTGGGCGACAAATTTTCTTCACTGGGTGATATTCATGTCGCCCACTCACTAGGCTAAAAAATGCTCTGCCATGGGGTACAGTGGGAGTTTATTGTTGAGAGAGCACCATGGTGGGGAGGATTTTGAAGGGCTAGTGAGAAGTGTAAAGTGTCCATCAAAGAAACTTTTGGCTAATGCTCATTTGAGTAAAGAAGAATTCTACTGTTTTGTGTGAAGTGGAAGCAATGGTGAACAGCAGGCCCATCACCTTTGTTTATAACAATATGCAGGATGCAAAGCCATTGACACCAAATCATTTTCTTTGTGGTAAACGATTAACATCAACCCCTAGTTTGCCAGAAGACTTACAGCCTACACAGAGCAGTCAAGAAGAGTTAACCAGAAGGTTCAAGTACCTTGAAGAGCTACAAAATCAGTTGTGGAAGAGGTAGCAGATGGATTACTTGCCAGAACTCAATTATTATCCATCAGGCAATGTAAAGGGCACCAATGCAAATTGTATCATGGTGGGAGAAGTGGTAATGATTGGGGATGAAAGACCAAGGCAATGCTCGAAGCTTGGCATAATTGAAGAGTTGTTTGTTGGCAAAGACAATTTAGTTAGGTCTGCATTGGTAAAGACTTCAGGAGGAAAATTAAAGAGACCTATACAAAAACTCTATACTTTAGAAATCAGCAAAAACATGGATAGTCAAGATGAAACATTTGTGTTACAGCCTCATGGAGAAGGCTTGGCTAAACTTGCAGAAGGTAATGACAACAATGCCTCTTTGGTGGGGAGTGTTAGAAAATCTAGAAGAGGAAGAGCCATTGTTGTCCCAAGCCGATATGATGACTAAGCTGATTGATGCAGCATTGCTTGTATATATTAAGTTAAGGTGTATATATATCCATATCATAATTGTAAGGTTAGTGAAAAATTCACTTAATTTAGAGCTAGCATTTTTGGGCTCTTGTGGTATCATTGTTTGGGCACTCTTGTGGCATCATTTTTTGGGGGGCAGTGGCGCGTCCTTTCTACTCGTTTGTTGAATGCGGCACTTACAGGCGTGGTCTTATAGAGAGCTCTCTTGCATTTCAGTTTGGTTGTTTAGATACAAGATTGTTGCATCATGCAATGGTGCAGGTTGTGTGTGTTGTTGCAAGGTTTAGAAAGAAGACCGTAAATAGTGCCCCTTTTGTTTTTTATCTCAATTTTATGCAACTGAGGCCTAAGGTAGGCCCACATCGAGTCAGCAACCCTGAGGTAGGACCTAATACAACCTCCAAGTCCGTAAGTTTGTTTACCGTAGTCTAGCTTAACTTGGGCTGTAGATTGAAGTGGCCCCTCAGAGCTTGGCCGTTCGGGGCTCAGCTGGGATTCTGAACCCAGTCAAATAAAATAAAATAACAACCCTATGCCTTGAAAGAGAAAGTAAGTTTGATTCTGGTTAATCTGTATTTGGCACTCAGTTCTAAGCTCATAAAAGAATGGGACTCCTTAAATGGAAATATTTCCTAGTTAGGCCCTAGGTTATAGACCTAATTAGGCAAGTTTGTTACTTTAGGCTTGATTAGGTTAGGTTTAGGCTCGACCATTTAGCCTAATTCTGCAATTTTTGTTAAGGTTAAACCCAAAGTATGTGAATTCTCCGCACGGGCCACCAATGTGAAAAATGCTCTGTATGAGTTGGTCCCCAATTAACCCACCCCTAATATCTCCAGTCTAAATGTAGAGTAGGTTAAGCCTAGCCTTGTACCGATCAGCCTAGAGATTTCGGAAATGGTCCAGAGCACACAGATTAAATTGAACTCCACAGTTGGATTCCTCACCAAATTAGGTTAGGGTAATTTACTTAGCCTTTGTTAAGCTATGAGTTGATGCTAGGTCTTAGACCACAATGTAGGCCTAATTTAACTGGACCTAGTTTATATGTTAACCCCAAACTGGGGTTCAGAAACAACTGTTCCCTTACTGAGTGTTATTAGACAGTGGTGCTAATTTCTTCCTCCTGGAGTCCCTGTTCTTTTCGCTAAGTTTTTGAGAGCGCACTTGCTGGTGAAGATCTTTTATTGTCTTCAAGCCCCTTCGTCCGCCATGCCGTTCTTCCCACCCCACAAGTTCCTTCTGTTCTTCTCCCGGCTTTTTCCACTAGCGTCCTTTTAGTTTGTTGGTTGATTGGTAGTGTGTATCAATACTATCAAGCACGCTCTATCACACAGTATACAAATACTAGTGTGGAGAATAACTCTGCTGAGCAACCAATTGGTTTCATCCACCCAGTTATTGACATAAAAGGAGTTTAATAATTGTTAGATTAAGTACCTACCTACTCAGTGGACCATTTTCGTTACCTCCCAACTAACCACATGTATCAGTTTTCCATAAAAGGCTTTTGATAGGTCCATAAGCAAGAGGACAGAAGACTAGACTTTATTATTAAAGTTTTTATACAGCATGTCTAATACGGCTGAAATCGCGTCGATTGTTTTATGGCTCTTCCAAAAACCAAATTGCTACTACGATATGAGCCTATTTTCATCGAAATATTTCGAGAGCTGTTTGTAAGCAAGTTTTTCAAATATTTTTCCTAATGTAAGTAAAATGGATATAGGTCGATAATTCGAACGTAGTGATTTATCTCCTTATTTGAATATTGGACAAACTCGTGCCTTTTTAAGTACGTCAGGGAAAATACCATGACGGGGAGGTGAGTTGAATAATATTGATAAAGGGAGAGATAAAGTATCCGAGCAGTATTTAACGACAGTGTTTGGAATAGAATCGACGTGACATTATTTGTTTTTAAGGGTGGAAATAGCCGTTTTGACACCCCTGGGAGAGATAGGAGAGAAGGAGAACATATGAACTGAGTGTTTATCAAGATATTCTTCGTAGCTGCGTGTCGAGGGTGCTATGAGATCAGCTATATTTTTCCCACGTTAGCAAAGTACCTATTTAGATGATTGGTTATATCTAATGCTTCGTTATAAGCAGTGCTGTCGTGATGACCTTTTTTCTTGCCCATACGCTGCAATGTTGAAACTTTGACCTTTTCGTAACCTGAGGTCAAGATATTTGACCTATTGTTCTGAAAGTCATTTGCATTACTAAGCACACGACGCTGAATCGAATGGTGTATGTTTTATGACGATTCGACAATAAGAAGTGAGTTTAAAATCGTTGCAGTGGCGTATGGCCAGGGTTCTACTCTTAACTATACGGCATGCCGGAAATTTTGAGGTGGGAATACGCCGTATGGTCGCGTGTCCACCCACCCCCCCATTACAGCACTGGAACTCACAAGTGGTATTATTGTATTTATTGTTATATTTGTGGGAAAACAACTTTGTTCTTTTTTTCTATGTAAAGTTTCATTGCTAAGTTTCTATTCTTTCTTAGAATCTCCTTTGTATTCTTCAAATTTATTGCTGTAGTACTCTGATTTTGCTGTTTTGATTACGGTATTTAGTTTATATCTGTAATTGGTGCAAAATTCTTGGGGCATTGTGCCTTTTTTGACGTGTTTAGAGATTAAATGTTTTTTTCGTATAACTTTTAGGAGAGGGTTATGTGACCATGGTTTACTTTGCCTTTTATGGGTCCTGTTTATAGTAGTCATAGTACAAAGCTCGTTGAATGTATCGTATTTGGTGTTTGTATATATATTTGGTGTAATATATATAAACTTTGGTGGGCACGCGAATTTTTTTATGGTTTACATGGATTTTTTTGGCACGCGACTGTAAAAAGGTTCGCCACCCCTGCCCTAGGCACTAGCCCCAGTCAGCGCCATGTCAGTAACAATGGAATACAGCAATGAAGAAAAAGTGTATCTTGTATCGTGGGCTATTTCTTACAATAATTTTGAAGAAAGTTTGCGTTTATTTCAAGAAAAATATATAATAATATAATATGGGCATTGGGCATGCATTAGTTTTTCAGGACCCGTTTCCTTTGCCATATCGAGAAATACGATGGATGGAAAACGCTATTGCCAGGTACTGAGAAACAAAGTTTTGCCATCGTTTACTAATGGCGTTGGCAGGAATTGGCTTTATCAACATGATGGAGCGCCGCCACATTACTCTGCAGCTGTCCATGAGATTCTGAATACCAACCTTGAACGAAGATTGCTTGAGTGGCGAGGTCCCATCGAGTGGCCAGCCAGATCACCCTCCATATGTTCGGAACAACAATGAAGAGTTTCACAGAAAGAATCTACAAATGTATCATAGCGGATGGAAAACTCTTTGAAGATTAAATTACAATTTAACAAAATATTTGTATGAATAAAATTCGTATTGACTTTTTGTTTGGTTTGTTTCATTATTTGAACACTTGTCTTTATAATGTTGTTAACTAAATAGTTGTATGTATACAATCCTTACAGCCTTTTCTCCCACCCTGTATATATAAATTATATCTTCATTATATTCATATTTATAATTTACAAATATGATTGACATCTACACCTCGGTGGTGTAGTAGTTAGCATCGCTAACTCCGAATCCACCGTCCCTGGGTTCGAAACCCGGTGACGACAACACCCAGCTGTTCATCCTTCCACACAAAAAAAAATTGGTTGTAGATAAATGGGTACCCTGGGTAGCCTAGTGGTTAAGACGCTGGGCTGCTGCTGCTGCTGATCGGGAAGTCGTGAGATTGAGTCCGGGTGAGGACTGTAATTTCCAATCGTCCGTGATGCGGCGTGGTTCGGATTCCACGTTAAACTGTATGTCTATGGTGGAGTGAACGAGCTTGACTTTCGTCAGAATGAACAATTCGGGCGGATGCAAAACCAACCAACCAACCAAGGTATGAAGTGCGAGGTGGAGAGAGTGACCTGAATTAACGAATTAGAGATATTAAGGTTTTAGAGCACGCACATTTCACACATTTTACATAGAATTAATTATTAAATGAAAAAATATATAAATTGGTAAAACAATTGCATATATATTGGATATAGAATAATTGTCCAAGGTTTAGACGTGGAGAATTATATTTTTTGTAAATAAATCATATTAAAATTGTAGCTGTTATCAAACGGCGCAAAGGTATGACCTGAACTTATATGTTCAGAATTTAGATAATCAATAATTCATCAACATAAGAAGAGTGCTGGAGTAAAAAAAAAGGTGTCATCCGCATACCTACGGTAAAAAACTGGTTTGAAGGAAATTGGGCAGTCATCAAGCCAGCGAGCCTCATAAAAGCAAAGGAAGGCATTGCAAAAGTGGGGCTCAAAGGAGAACCCATGACTACTTCATCTATTTGTTTATAGAGTCTATTAATTATCAAACGTGAAGAGAGCGTCTTTTACAGCCAAATTAAAAAATGAAGCAAAATAATTTTCGATCACTTTAACATATTGCTTCCCAAAGCATTCGGGAGGCAATATGTTAAAGTGATCCCTCCTGGGAAGCAATATGTTAAAGTGATTAACACTGGGAAGCAAGATGTTAAAGAGAGGTTACTGGGAAGCAATATGTTAAAGTGATCCAGTGATTATATAAAAATATTGGTGCTACTTGACGATTGTATGCCCTTGACGATTGGTTAGGTTAAGTTGTGATATTTTCGTTAAAACTAACGAAAATATCACAACTTAACCTAACCAATTGTCAAGGACATACAGTTGACCTAACTGGGCATTCAGTTAACCTAACCGGGCATTATATCCCATAGAATGAATTGTTTGTTTTATTTGTCCTTTAAATTTTTTGTTTTAATGTACCGTAATTGAACTAATATTTATCATGATTTCCCCTTTTATAGCCCCCTTTTTTAGCGTACTCCTTATCCTAAATATTGGGAAGGAATATGTTAAAGTGATTAACACTGGGAAGCAATATGTTAAAGTGATATACACTGGGAAGCAATATGTTAAAGTGATTAACACTGGGAAGCAATACGTTAAAGTGATCCATAATTTTTATTGAATAGGTCTATTTTGGAGGAGCCATTAGGAAATAAATCATTCAAACAGATATCAATGGTTTCTTGTACCGGGACATTCATAAACAAGGACTCTACATCGAAATTGGCCATAAACAGCTTATCAGCATTAGAAATTTTAGTGATCTCTTGAACAACGTTAAAAGAATGTAAAATGATAAAATTGTACTTAAAAAGGTACTTATAAAAATCGATTCTGAAATTTGGTATTTTAAATTCTAACCGTAACGATAACGGACGTTTCTCGTTAAAATTTAAAACTTTCTCCGATAAATTAAAAATAAATTTC
>JAJOZX010003406.1:72500-190000 GCA_023014485.1 Bathynomus jamesi | reverse complement strand
GGCCATAGATGATGATGGATGGTAGTGACACTACGTATCCGAGGGAAGAAGTGCAAAGAAATTCGAGAAAAATTCGAAGGAAGATCTCGCAAACCAGGACCGACAGTCAAAGCAATTCGCGAGCTGGTCAATGTCCAGATACAGTCCTCCGCAATAGTTCCGCTCCACCCTCTCCGAGATGTGGTAGCAACGCAGTCCCTCTTAAACCCCAGTCCCCCACCCTCACTCACTCCCTCCCTCTCCTCCTCCTCTCGGGTGTTGTGATAGAGATACTTTTATTTTGTAAAAACCAATGACAGAATAAATATATTGTTCACTGTAGTTTTGGCGGTAATGCTAGGACGACCATGTATCTTATTTATGCATTATTCCTAAATTTAGGGAATAGAGTAGTTAGGTTATTTCACAAACGTGGGATACTTTAAAAACTTTCAATCATAGGATTTTGATGTGGCCATATTATAGTTAAAGTGTAAAATAAGTTGTAGTATTGACTTTTCCTCCAGGCAATAACATTTTTCTTTAAAGTCCATGCATCATCAACAAATGATTATCCAGAAAAAGCTCTATCCATGGAGAGATAATGATAACATAGTTCAATTTTTTATTACAAAAATAAACATGAATCAAGTAAATTTAGGAATATTCTTAAGAACATACAAAACATAATGTTCAAATTATAAGGAACTGACAAGTGTTTAAGTAAATAAATATATATTTACTGCATCACAACCATAACCACATTTGCCCACACATTTTCAATGGGGTTTAGGTCACACCCCTTGGTGGGCCAGTTCAGCAGTTCAACATCTCGTTCCTGAAACCACCGTCTGATGATCCTGGCAGTATGAACAGGGCAGTTATCCTGTAATATCAGTGACGTTCGGTCCATGGAAGCAATGGAAGCATTATTTCCCCACTTAAATGATTAGAAGCACTGTTAAACAATATTAATGACTATAAGATTATGATAAATTATCACAAAAAGCTCGAAATCCAAATCAGTGCATTGTAAAAGGAGGGGGAGAGCAACAATTTTGTTCTGTCGAGACGGGCGCCAGTGGAAGCAACCTTGAGAATTGCTTCTTTTGTTTGACCTACTAGAGTATATTCGTGTTTTATAAAAATTATATCAATTCACCGGTAATTTCACTGCTTATACGATAGTATAAATGTAATAAATATACAATAAAATTAATGATCGCTATACTTGGGGATGAATTAATATTATGTCTTAAAAGAATAAAAAATATTCACGATGGAAAGAAAGATCCATAACCATTCATTTCTTTAGGCAAAACGTGGATCGTGGAAGCAACTTAAAGAGTTGCTTATTCCTGCTATTATACTAACGGAATCATTTTAAAGCGCTTAATTAATAAGCTCATAGCATTAAATTACTAAATAACTGGCAATTATTACCAAATATATTTTTAGAAGAAGAAATACAAGCTAATTGTAATTCGAGTTTGCATAATTATGAGTAAATCAAAGTGAAATTGTTATATTGATGTTAATATCGTTCGTCAACTGCCCATCCCCTTCCTCCCCCACTCTCTTCGCCCTCCCCCACAAGTGCACAATTTCAAATATAATTCGAACGCATTTTTAACAGTGTTCAGTTATTTATTTGATTTGTGATTTTCATGATAAAGTAATGGACGCATTTGCAAAGAAGAACAGGATGATAGAGCTGGTATATATATATATATATATATATATATATATGCAGTAAAATCACAGAATAACACGTGATCTTATTAATAAGCAAACAACCACAGGGAAAAGGAAAAAAGAAACACGAAATCCTAGCGCTTTCGTGATATATTTACATTTTCAGGGAAAAACCAAATAATCCTATTATTTGTTTTTTCCCTGAAGATGTGAATACATCACGAAAGCGTTCGGATTTCGTGTTTCTTTTTTCCTTTTCCCTGTGGTTGTTTGCTTATATATATATATATCCTGTATATATAATAGTCTATGCATGCTTTCCTATTCATAATTATTACAGATCGCCACTGTGTAATATACAGTGTGTCCGTAAAGTCATGGTGGGATTTTAAATAGCTATATTATTGCAACGAAACATGATAATGAGATGAAAAAAAGGCAAATTGAGGAACAACTCTAAAAGAATAACTTTATTTAACGTAGTTCGATATGGGCTCCTCTGCTAGCCCTGCAGACATCTAGGCGGTGATTCAATTCCAGCCACACACGCCCAAGAACATCAGGAGTGACGGATGCGATAGCTTCCGTGATTCGCTCGTGCAAGTGATGAATATCCCTAATGGGTACACTGTACACGCTTTGCTTGACGTAACCCGACAAATAAAAGTCCAAAGGTGTCAGGTCCGGAGAGCGTGGAGGCCATGGCTTCCATCCTCCTCTTCCTATCCATCTCTGTGGAAATTTTTCATTAAGGAATTCTCGAACAACGTTGGCATAGTGCGGAGGAGCACCATCTTGCTGAAAGATGACATTATTGTCAATAAATTGGGGTACTGCAAAATGTTCCAACATAGCGAGGTAGTTGTGTGACGTCACAGTGGGTTCCGCGAAGAAAAATGGGTCAATCACTCGATCTCGTGCTAGAGCACACCACACATTAACTTTCGGGCTATTACGCTCATGTTCAACATAGGCATGTGAACAGCCTAGACTAACTACGAGATAAAGGTTAAGCTTAGCCTAGACTAACTACAAGATACAACTTTGAGAGTTGTTCTTAAATTTGGCATTGTTTCATCTCATTATCATGTTTCGTTGCAATAATATAGCTATTTAAAATCCCACCATGACTTTACGGACACACATCACCGCCTAGATGTCTGCAGGGCTAGCAGAGGAGCCCATATCGAACTACGTTAAATAAAGTTATTCTTTTAGAGTTGTTCTTCAATTTGCCTTTTTTTCATCTCATTATCATGTTTCGTTGCAATAATATAGCTATTTAAAATCCCACCATGACTTTACGGACACACTGTATATGGTAACTCTCCGGCTATGACCTTGGGTGGTTCGAGGTTGACGGGGATTCTGGTTAGGTGGCAGCAACGGATTTTCTCACACTGGGGTAGCTGGTACCGTTTAGGAAATCGCAGTAGTTTCTTTTATACTACACTCCGCTTTCTTCTTGCAGTGGATCGGAGGATTCTGTGAAAACTTACTAAATTATCTGACGGTTCCCCGATTCTTCTTGTAGCGTATCGGAAATTATTTATTCTATTTTAAAACCAAGTTCTCTGGAGAAAGCAGAGCTTAAAAGAGAAGACAAAGAGATCCTCTGACTGAATTTTACTGTTTCTAAAATATTACAGGTAAATACTTCAGCCTTTAGGTCAGATCAGAATAATCAGAATGATAACTTGAAAAATTACGAGTTTATATACTAATAATTTGGTGAAATCATTATTTAATGTTGACATGTTTTGTTTTTTATTCTCAATAGGCTGAATTTTTTTTTGCAAAATATTTGAAGATAAAGGTAAATTTTGACAGATAATGACAGATATTATGACAGCATAATGACAGATATAAGGAAGATATTTGAAGATGAAGCCATATTTTATTTTTAAACAGCATATTGACAGATCTGATGTTATCATGATTTGCCGAGTTAACTAAAGATGGAAACTGAAATATGCATTTTATTATGGATTAAAATTAAACATGCATATGAGCCAAAATTAAATGCTTAAAATTTAAAATTAAGTGTTAATTTAGAGTTTCGGCAAGTTGTGACTTCATCTTTTACAACAACGAGAGAATGTATAAAAATATGAACATTTGCAGAATGTAACACGATTACATGATTAAGCTGAATCTAAAAAATTATTAGGTAATTTAAAAAAGAAATAATTCAGCATTTACTGAGCAAAAATAAAATCGAAAGAAAATTTTAAAATTTCCAAACTTGCATTTTATATACAGTTAGCGTGTCACGCGAGTTTGGATTTATATGCAAAAATGAATGTTAGAATTCATTTTTACATATATATTACTGTATATTATTTAATATATTTCGTCGCTCGGTTCAAATCACAGTTTAAAATTAGCTGCTATTCGAATCGAAATCTCACACGCCGAATTACAGGCTTTCGAATTTTGGGATCATTCGTGATGCAATACTTTTTGTCATATCGTGATTCGATATTAACACTTACAAATAAGTGTTGTATTCCTCTACATTATGATGATTACTTTCAGCTATTGTCCGATTCCATGTAGACGGTTTGATCTGTTAATATCGTTGTCTTTGATGTAGCCTATTATTTAAAAGAGAAACAAGATTTTTTTATGTATACACGAATTTTTTCGGAAGCTGTTAATATATTTTTTGAGTATTTATAGAGGAAGTTTTATTAAAAATTAAATGCGTGAGTGGATGAGTGAGTCAGTTATTACGTAAAAGAGAATAGATTAGGAGGGGAAGGTAAAAAGGAAAGAAGCAAAAACACAAATGACAGTAGTTGATAGGGTGGGAGGAATGAAAGACATGGGAGGAGGTAATAATCGGGAAGCAGGGGGGTGGGAAAGAGAAGGGTCATGTATTAGTATGAGGTGAAATGAAAGGAAAAAGGAAAACAAGAGTGAAGGTAAATCGAAAGCAAATAACAAGGAGGCAGGAGAAGGGAACAGAGAGCGAGAGAGAGAGAGACAGAGAGAGAGAGGAAAATCAGCTTTTTCTGTATGGCTCTATATTTTTAATATATTCGCTTCCTTCTTTATGTCGGTGGACAGATATCACGGGTAAAAAGTCGCATTAGGATGAGAAGTAGATCAACACAAAAGTAAAAAAAAAAAAAAAATCAGACAACTGCGCGAGTTTAAGGATGCAGCTTAATTTTTAATCAGTTCATCTAAATCAGTGGTGCACAAACTTTTTTGATGTGAGGGCCAAGCGAAGAAAATAACTTAATGTATTAGCCTACTTACTTTCCATCTAAGTCATAAATTGGGTCACTTTTATATTCTAACTTTTTCATTGAATTGAAAAGACCCGTGGGGCCACTGAAAAGACCCGTGGGGGACACATTTGGCCCGCGGGCCAGGGTTTGTGCATCACTGATCTAAAGCTTTCGAAGACGGAAGATCAATCTTAGTGACGAAGAATAACAACTGCGCCTTACAGTATGATTCGAAATCAAATCAATAATAAAAGGTTTCATAAGGAATATATAACTCAAAGCTATGAATATTAAATATTGGAGTTTACTCCAACTATGAAAATGTGATAAATTGAAAACGAAATCGAAACTGAGATTTTGTTTTTACAAAAACTGAAATTGAAAATCGAACTGATATATATATATATATATATATATATATATATATATATATATATATATATATACAGGGCGTCCCAAAAAAATGTATACACACTTTAAATACTTATAAAGGCAGTGTTTATTAAAATACATTTCATTTTCAAAATGTAATAGAATCTACAGACATTATTTAATTGTTTTGTCAACGCCTGTTTTCAAACTGACGTCCGTTCTGGTCCACGTACTGCTGATAACGCGAAGCAATGGAATCGCAAACATCACGAAACATTTCGTTTGGTATTTGTGTGCATTCTCGTTCAATGGCGGCTCTCAATTCAGCGACTGTTGCAGGTTTTATAGCGTAGACTTTGTCTTTTAAGTATCCCCATAAAAAAAAGTCTAGTGGTGTGAGGTCTGGTGAACGCGGAGGGTATTCTACGAAACCCCTTCGTCCAATCCACATCCACATCGTGCCAAGTACCACTCGCAATACTCCACTCTTCGGTCCGGATCATCTTCATTAATAGCATGGACTAATCTTGGAATGTAACTTTTCCATTGACAGCGCTTCAAAATGCGTTGGACAGACGATTCTGAAATTCCTACCTCACGACTCGCTTGCCGCACAGATTTTCTTGGACTTTGGTGATACGTTTCCAGTACTCTTTCTTGCTTTGTGGGGCTTGTCGATGTCCGTGGTCTTCCGGAACGCTTCTTGTGGACATTCTGAACAGTTCCATCGGCTTCAAACTTATCTCTAATTCGAGTGATGGTAAGTCGCGTTGGTGGATCTGTTTGAAACTCCCTCCTAAACTGTCTTTGCACTTCAACTGCGTTTTCACACTTCCAGTAGCATTTTAGAATGAATTTCCTTTGTTCAAAGCTTAGTCTGACTGCCATTATTAATTCTAATGGGTTTAACTTGGAAAGAAAGAAACATCAATTGAGCTATCAGCTGTTAAAGTGTGTATACATTTTTTTGGGACGCCCTGTATATATATATATATATATATATATATATATATATATATATATGTGCTGGTTAAGTGTGCGGTCTACCTAGCTTTTAGTTAGCCTTATAAGGCTAACTAATGAAACTATCACGACTTAACCTAACCAATTGTCAAGGGCGTACAGTTGACCTAACGATTGGTTAGGTTAAGTCGTGATAGTTTCATTAGTTAGCCTTATAAGGCTAACTAAAAGCTAGGTAGACCGCACACTTAACCAGCATATATATATATATATATATATATATATATATACATATATATATATATATATATATATATATATATATATATATATATATATATATATATATATATATATATAACACAAAGTTAAGAGAATTTAAAATGGTAAAATTGTTAGTTGTGAATTTTGTAAAGCTTACAACTACATTCGCAAATTTGTTAAATTTAAGCTACACGAGAACACTTGTATAACTCGGGTTTATATAAATCTTTCCAGTTTAAACTGTTAAACCACGAGATTTCGGAGCTATTGAAGAACAGGGACCCCAGCCTTCTTTAGTTAGCTTTATAAGGCTAACTAACGAAAATATCATGACCTAACCTAACCAATCGTCAAGGGCGTACAGTTAACCTAACGATTGGTTAGGTTAGGTCGTGATATTTTCGTTAGTTAGCCTTATAAGCCTAACTAAAGAAGGCTATGGTCCCTATTCTTCAATAGCGCCGAGATTTCTGCCAAACATAGGCTAAAAAATCTTATCATTTATTAAAAATTTTGAGACACTGATGCTTAACCAATTTTCTTATATGGACTTTGTTTATATTAAACGTTTTGTTGGTGTAAATGTTAATAAGTACTTGAGAGTAATCAAACAAAGTCACGAAATTAAATTGATTAATTTGGGTTTGCATACCAGTTTCCATAACATTGATCCTGAGAAATTTATTTTTAATTTATCGGAGAAAGTTTTAAATTTTAACGAGAAACGTCCGTTATCGTTACGGTTAGAATTTAAAATACCAAATTTCAGAATCGATTTTTATAAGTACCTTTTTAAGTACAATTTTATCATTTTACATTCTTTTAACGTTGTTCAAGAGATCACTAAAATTTCTAATGCTGATAAGCTGTTTATGGCCAATTTCGATGTAGAGTCCTTGTTTATGAATGTCCCGGTACAAGAAACCATTGATATCTGTTTGAATGATTTATTTCCTAATGGCTCCTCCAAAATAGACCTATTCAATAAAAATTATGGATCACTTTAACGTATTGCTTCCCAGTGTTAATCACTTTAACATATTGCTTCCCAGTGTATATCACTTTAACATATTGCTTCCCAGTGTTAATCACTTTAACATATTCCTTCCCAATATTTAGGATAAGGAGTACGCTAAAAAAGGGGGCTATAAAAGGGGGAATCATGATAAATATTAGTTCAATTACGGTACATTAAAACAAAAAATTTAAAGGACAAATAAAACAAACAATTCATTCTATGGGATATAATGCCCGGTTAGGTTAACTGAATGCCCAGTTAGGTCAACTGTATGTCCTTGACAATTGGTTAGGTTAAGTTGTGATATTTTCGTTAGTTTTAACGAAAATATCACAACTTAACCTAACCAATCGTCGAGGGCATACAACTGACCTAACCGGGCATTATATCCCATAGAATGAATTGTGTTTTATTTGTCCTTTAAATTTTGTTTTAATGTAATTGAATTTGTAAATATGTTGTAGACCGCACGCCTATAGTGTAAATATCTTCGTAGACCGCACGCTATAGTAGCACCAATATTTTTGTATAATCACTGGATCACTTTAACATATTGCTTCCCAGTAACCTCTCTTTAACATATTGCTTCCCAGTGTTAATCACTTTAACATATTGCTTCCCAGTGTTAATCACTTTAACATATTGCTTCCCAGGAGGGATCACTTTAACATATTGCTTCCCGAATGCTTTGGGAAGCAATATGTTAAAGTGATCGAAAATTATTTTGCTTCATTTTTTAATTTGGCTGTAAAAGACGCTCTCTTCACGTTTGATAATTAATAGACTCTATAAACAAATAGATGAAGTAGCCATGGGTTCTCCTTTGAGCCCCACTTTTGCAATGCCTTCCTTTGCTTTTATGAGGCTCGCTGGCTTGATGACTGCCCAATTTCCTTCAAACCAGTTTTCTACCGTTGGTGTGCGGATGACACCTTTTTTTTTACTCCAGCAGTCTTCTTATGTTGATGAATTATTGATTATCTAAATTCTGAACATATAAGTTCAGGTCATACCTTTGCGCCGTTTGATAACAGCTACAATTTTAATATGATTTATTTACAAAAAATATAATTCTCCACGTCTAAACCTTGGACAATTATTCTATATCCAATATATATGCAATTGTTTTACCAATTTATATATTTTTTCATTTAATAATTAATTCTATGTAAAATGTGTGAAATGTGCGTGCTCTAAAACCTTAATATCTCTAATTCGTTAATTCAGGTCACTCTCTCCACCTCGCACTCTTCATACCTTGGTTGGTTGGTTGGTTTTGCATCCGCCCGAATTGTTCATTCTGACGAAAGTCAAGCCCGTTCATTCCACCATAGATATACAGTTTAACGTGGAATCCGAACCACGCCACACCACGGACGATTGGAAATTACAGTCCTCACCCGGACTCAATCTCACGACTTCCCGATCAGCAGCAGCAGCAGCCCAGCGTCTTAATCACTAGGCTACCCAGGGTACCCATTTATCTACAACCAATTTTTTTTGTGTGGAAGGATGAACAGCTGGGTGTTGTCGTCACCGGGTTTCGAACCCAGGGACGGTGGATTCGGAGTTAGCGATGCTAACTACTACACCACCGAGGTGTAGATGTCAATCATATTTGTAAATATATATGAATATAATGAAGATATAATTTATATATACAGGGTGGGAGAAAAGGCTGTAAGGATTGTATACATACAACTATTTAGTTAACAACATTATAAAGACAAGTGTTCAAATAATGAAACAAACCAAACAAAAAGTCAATACGAATTTTATTCATACAAATATTTTGTTAAATTGTAATTTAATCTTCAAAGAGTTTTCCATCCGCTATGATACATTTGTAGATTCTTTCTGTGAAACTCTTCATTGTTGTTCCGAACATATGGAGGGTGATCTGGCTGGCCACTCGATGGGACCTCGCCACTCAAGCAATCTTCGTTCAAGGTTGGTATTCAGAATCTCATGGACAGCTGCAGAGTAATGTGGCGGCGCTCCATCATGTTGATAAAGCCAATTCCTGCCAACGCCATTAGTAAACGATGGCAAAACTTTGTTTCTCAGTACCTGGCAATAGCGTTTTCCATCCATCGTATTTCTCGATATGGCAAAGGAAACGGGTCCTGAAAAACTAATGCATGCCCAATGCCCATATTATATTATTATATATTTTTCTTGAAATAAACGCAAACTTTCTTCAAAATTATTGTAAGAAATAGCCCACGATACAAGATACACTTTTTCTTCATTGCTGTATTCCATTGTTACTGACATGGCGCTGACTGGGGCTAGTGCCTAGGGCAGGGGTGGCGAACCTTTTTACAGTCGCGTGCCAAAAAAACCATGTAAACCATAAAAAAATTCGCGTGCCCACCAAAGTTTATATATATTACACCAAATATATATACAAACACCAAATACGATACATTCAACGAGCTTTGTACTGTGACTACGATAAAGAGGACCCATAAAAGGCAAACTAAACCATGGTTACATAAACCTCTCCTAAAAGTTATATGAAAAAAACATTTTATCTCTAAACACGTCAAAACAGGCACAATGCCCCAAGAATTTTGCACCAATTACAGATATAAACTAAATACCGTAATCAAAACAGCAAAATCAGAGTACTACAGCAATAAATTTGAAGAATACAAAGGAGATTCTAAGAAAGAATAGAAACATAGCAATGAAACTTTACATAGAAAAAAAGAACAAAGTTGTTTTCCCACAAATATAACAATAAATACAATAATACCACTTGTGAGTTCCAGTGCTGTAATGGGGGGGGGGGTGACACGCGACCATACGGCGTATTCCCACCTCAAAATTTCAGGCATGCCGTATAGCTAAGAGTAGAACCCTGGCCATACGCCACTGCAACGATTTTAAACTCACTTCCCATTGTCGAATCGTCATAAAACATACACCATTCGATTCAGCGTCGTATGCTTAGTAATGCAAACGACTTTCAGAACAATAGGTCAAATATCTTGACCTCAGGTTACGAAAAGGTCAAAGTTTCAACATTGCAGCGTATGGGCAAGAAAAAAGGTCATCACTACAGCACTGCTTATAACGAAGCATTAGATATAACCAATCATCTAAATAGGTACTTTGCTAACGTGGGAAAAATATAGCTGATCTCATAGCACCCTCGACACGCAGCTACGAAGAATATCTTGATAAACACTCAGTTCATATGTTCTCCTTCTCTCCTATCTCTCCCAGGGGTGTCAAAACGGCTATTTCCACCCTTAAAAACAAATAATGTCACGTCGATTCTATTCCAAACACTGTCGTTAAATACTGCTCGGATACTTTATCTCTCCCTTTATCAATATTATTCAACTCACCTCCCCGTCATGGTATTTTCCCTGACGTACTTAAAAAGGCACGAGTTTGTCCAACATTCAAATAAGGAGATAAATCACTACGTTCGAATTATCGACCTATATCCATTTTACTTACATTAGGAAAAATATTTGAAAAACTTGCTTACAAGCAGCTCTTGAAATATTTCGATGAAAATAGGCTCATATCGAAGTAGCAATTTGGTTTTTGGAAGAGCCATAAAACGACGCGATTTCAGCCGTATTAGACATGCTGTATAAAAACTTTAATAATAAAGTCTAGTCTTCTGTCCTCTTGCTTATGGACCTATCAAAAGCCTTTTATGGAAAACTGATACATGTGGTTAGTTGGGAGGTAACGAAAATGGTCCACTGAGTAGGTAGGTACTTAATCTAACAATTATTAAACTCCTTTTATGTCAATAACTGGGTGGATGAAACCAAATGGTTGCTCAGCAGAGTTATTCTCCACACTAGTATTTGTATACTGTGTGATAGAGCGTGCTTGATAGTATTGATACACACTACCAATCAACCAACAAACTAAAAGGACGCTAGTGGAAAAAGCCGGGAGAAGAACAGAAGGAACTTGTGGGGTGGGAAGAACGGCATGGCGGACGAAGGGGCTTGAAGACAATAAAAGATCTTCACCAGCAAGTGCGCTCTCAAAAACTTAGCGAAAAGAACAGGGACTCCAGGAGGAAGAAATTAGCACCACTGTCTAATAACACTCAGTAAGGGAACAGTTGTTTCTGAACCCCAGTTTGGGGTTAACATATAAACTAGGTCCAGTTAAATTAGGCCTACATTGTGGTCTAAGACCTAGCATCAACTCATAGCTTAACAAAGGCTAAGTAAATTACTCTAACCTAATTGGTGAGGAATCCAACTGTGGAGTTCAATTTAATCTGCGTGCTCTGAACCATTTCCGAAATCTCTAGGCTGATCGGTACAAGGCTAGGCTTAACCTACTCTACATTTAGACTGGAGATATTAGGGGTGGGTTAATTGGGGACCAACTCATACAGAGCATTTTTCACATTGGTGGCCCGTGCGGAGAATTCACATACTTTGGGTTTAACCTTAACAAAAATTGCAGAATTAGGCTAAATGGTCGAGCCTAAACCTAACCTAATCAAGCCTAAAGTAACAAACTTGCCTAATTAGGTCTATAACCTAGGGCCTAACTAGGAAATATTTCCATTTAAGGAGTCCCATTCTTTTATGAGCTTAGAACTGAGTGCCAAATACAGATTAACCAGAATCAAACTTACTTTCTCTTTCAAGGCATAGGGTTGTTATTTTATTTTATTTGACTGGGTTCAGAATCCCAGCTGAGCCCCGAACGGCCAAGCTCTGAGGGGCCACTTCAATCTACAGCCCAAGTTAAGCTAGACTACGGTAAACAAACTTACGGACTTGGAGGTTGTATTAGGTCCTACCTCAGGGTTGCTGACTCGATGTGGGCCTACCTTAGGCCTCAGTTGCATAAAATTGAGATAAAAAACAAAAGGGGCACTATTTACGGTCTTCTTTCTAAACCTTGCAACAACAACACAACCTGCACCATTGCATGATGCAACAATCTTGTATCTAAACAACCAAACTGAAATGCAAGAGAGCTCTCTATAAGACCACGCCTGTAAGTGCCGCATTCAACAAACGAGTAGAAAGGACGCGCCACTGCCCCCCAAAAAATGATGCCACAAGAGTGCCCAAACAATGATACCACAAGAGCCCAAAAATGCTAGCTCTAAATTAAGTGAATTTTTCACTAACCTTACAATTATGATATGGATATATATACACCTTAACTTAATATATACAAGCAATGCTGCATCAATCAGCTTAGTCATCATATCGGCTTGGGACAACAATGGCTCTTCCTCTTCTAGATTTTCTAACACTCCCCACCAAAGAGGCATTGTTGTCATTACCTTCTGCAAGTTTAGCCAAGCCTTCTCCATGAGGCTGTAACACAAATGTTTCATCTTGACTATCCATGTTTTTGCTGATTTCTAAAGTATAGAGTTTTTGTATAGGTCTCTTTAATTTTCCTCCTGAAGTCTTTACCAATGTAGACCTAACTAAATTGTCTTTGCCAACAAACAACTCTTCAATTATGCCAAGCTTCGAGCATTGCCTTGGTCTTTCATCCCCAATCATTACCACTTCTCCCACCATGATACAATTTGCATTGGAGCCCTTTACATTGCCTGATGGATAATAATTGAGTTCTGGCAAGTAATCCATCAGCTACCTCTTCCACAACTGATTTTGTAGCTCTTCAAGGTACTTGAACCTTCTGGTTAACTCTTCTTGACTGCTCTGTATAGGCTGTAAGTCTTCTGGCAAACTAGGGGTTGATGTTAATCGTTTACCACAAAGAAAATGATTTGGTGTCAATGGCTTTGCATCCTGCATATTGTTATAAACAAAGGTGATGGGCCTGCTGTTCACCATTGCTTCCACATCACACAAAACAGTAGAATTCTTCTTTACTCAAATGAGCATTAGCCAAAAGTTTCTTTAATGGACACTTTACACTTCTCACTAGCCCTTACCAAAATCCTCCCCACCATGGTGCTCTCTCAACAATAAACTCCCACTGTACCCCATGGCAGAGCATTTTTTAGCCTAGTGAGTGGGCGACATGAATATCACCCAGTGAAGAAAATTTGTCGCCCAGTAAGTGAAATTTTAGGGTACTGGGCGACAAGGAATTTTCAAAATTTGTAAAAATAGAATTGTCTTGGGAGTTACATATAGATAATGCTAGTGTTATTTCAGACCACACGGGGATTAGGGAACATCCGGATCCATACTATCCTTAATCCAGGGGTGTGCTGGGACCGGTTCGGTCCGGTTCGCCCGAACCGGTTGTTAAATTTTGATTGGATCACCGAACCGTTTGTTTATTTTCAAATATTTAAGTCAGTAGAAATTTATTTATATCTAAATTTTTTTTATTTTTTCAGGATTTTATAGAAAAATATAATGTATCACAAGCAGTGGTAGTTTCAATATTTATTTATTTTTTGATGAAAAATTAGTTTATTTTTAGATAATTATGTCATTAGTCAGTATAAAGAATATGTTAAACAATTTCTGCCAAAATGTTACAAAATGCTATTTGGAAAAGCTAAAATGCGATGCGTTGACTTCGGGGGCTCCGCCCCGGACCCCGCTGGGGGAGCTACCGCTCACCCCAGACCCCCTAACTTAATGACTCACGCCATTGGCGCTCGCCGATTTACACCCCTATCTGTATCAGAACTAGTTGTTAAGAAATTGGCAGCACACCCCTGCCTTAATCCCCCCCCCCACTTCCCGATCTGCCTTTGTCGCCCAGTGGGAAAAGCTTAAAAAATGCTCTGTCCCATGGTCTGGAAAGTAGGATTGGAATCCATCCTCTTTTAGCAAGGACCAAACTTCATGGAGTTCCTTTGCAGCCCTTTTGAAGGTTTTTGCATTATCCGATATGATTTTATTTAGGAAACCCCTTCTGTTCACAAACCTTTTAAAGGCCAAAAGAAATACATTACTACTTAATAGTGGACCGGCCAAAATTCAAAAATCTACTTTGAACGGCGTTTTTTGTTAATAGCTGGCACCCATACTAAATCAATGTACCTGTGGGTGAGGAATAAAATGCAGGTGGATGCCACTCTCGCTTTTGGCTTTGAAGGTCATTTTCGAGGTCAAACTGTGCAAAAAATTATATTTTCTAATTTTAATTTTAAAAAAAATATTTTGAGCCAATTGGTTTGACCAAATGTTTCATTTTGCCACACTTAGTGATAAAGAAGTATGATCACACGCTTATTCCATCCGAATTACCAACTCAAGGTCAAATTCGAGTTAATCACGACCAAAATTGTGCTAAAAATTTGTGATTTTTTTATTTTAATTGGCGGAAAAAAAACATTGAGCAAGTCTGTTTGTCAAAACAATTTATTTTAACATGATTAGTGCCTAATAAGTTTGATGGCATGAATTAAGTACTCACAGTAACAGAATTATCACAACTAAATCAAAAAGCAGTAAATATAGCCCCATAACTATACAGTTTACACACTAGTAACATCACAAGTTCACGTTTCTTGATGAACAGCACCGAAATGCTGCACTGACAGTCACAATTGTGTGGATTGCAATCTTGCAATCACTTAAGAACAGAGTTATTAGTTCCTTACAGCACATTCCAGCTTCTCTCGATTTCAGCCCGGAAGAGCGACATAGATCTACTGTCCAACTGGGTTACAGTAACCGCTGTCGTCACATTGTCGTCACAACCACAAGCTGTCGTACACGTCATCCTTTTCCTGAAGCAGTTACATCTAGCTGTCTTGCACTTTTTCTTGCAACGACAAGCAACAAGCTCCAGGCAGGCTTCAAGGATTGGAGGAAGTGTCCAGGCTGAAGTGTCCACCGAATCTTCAACATTTACGTGCTCTTTGTCAGCCTGGAGCCATATTTTAGCCTGATAGTTTGCCCGCTTGGCGTGGAGCTCCAGGGCATCCTTTGTCGGTGGGAGCATTTCAGAGTCTTTATTGGCCTTCCCAACTGTGTTGTTCCGGGATGCCATACAAATGACACACAAACTTATCAACATCTGCGATATCCCCATCTCGACCAATGGCGTGCAGCAGGATTGGGTGGTCACTCAACACCTTCCAACACTTCTTTTTTCCATGACTACTGAAGGACGAGACTGTGTCACACCCGGTCAAAGCGTGGAAGCTGACCAGGTTGTCCCTGACTGGGGGCGACAAACTCTTGAATACATCGTGCACGGGGGTAGCATTTTCGGTTCTTGGCCGTTCCGCACAGCATCCACACTTCAGCGACCTTGGTGCAAACGAAGTGAATCAACAGCACCATTACATCAGTATCTCTGCACACTACCAGTATTCGTTCATAGCCCTGGGACGCTGCATCACATGAGTGAAGGATGAGCCTGGTATCCGCCTCTTCATGGTTGCTATGCAGTGGAACGTCATGTCGCCTCGTTGACGGTACTTCAGTGGCTTCAGAGAAGCCAACCCTTGTCACCAGCTGACATCTTTCTTGAAGATCTCTGCCCTTCTCAGTGATAACGTTAGCCAGAAACAAGGCTAGGTCAGCTTTGTTTGTATCCAGGGCCATGAAATTTTTCCACGCTTCAGGCAGTGGAACTTGCGGGCCATCAATGACTTTCCGAATCGGTTTCTTCTTGCTTGCACGCTTTGTCCTGGTAACTGCTTTGATCGATCCTTCCCCTGCGTACCGATCAAAGATGACATCAACTCTTGTTGTGTGTTCATTGAAATAACTCGTCACGCCCTTGAAAAACACTTCAACATAGTCGCCGAATGTCCGACAGCCGCCAGGCTTGCCGAGAGCTTGAATGAGTGCATGGCCATCTACCATCACACAGGTCTTCAGATCAGAGGTTGGAACCTCTGAGCTTATGGTCTGCTGAGCCATCAGGATGTTCATCAGCTCAGACTTCGATGTCGAATTCATCTCTCCTCCTGCCTTCGCCAGACTAAATGGGACTGGGGACAGTTCATACTTCAAGACGTTGACCATCTCCACCATGCGACTGGTGGAAACTGTAGCTTTGTACACATCAGCGAAACTTTTCGACCGATGTTTCTTCATCGTTTCATGGAAGCCTACTATCTGTTCACTCAGTCTCTCCTGCATGGAACCGATTACATGCTGCTTTCCTCGATCCTGAGCTGTCAGCAGGTTCTCCACAACATCTGTGGGTGCAGTGTCTTTGGTTGCCAGTGAAACAAGTGGGATGTTAGTGGCGGCATCTGTATCTCCTGCTTCACTTACGTGAACTCTGAAGACGTCAAACTGCTTCAACTGCTGAACTAGCTTCATGACATCATGAGCGTCACGCCTAGTGCGAGAAGGCAGACTGTCAACCCGAGTGAAGATGGCTTCCCCATCATCATCATCATGAAGATTGAAGAGGCATCTTGTGTCTTGAGAGAAGCGTGACCGCTCTGACCATGTGATACAGAACCTGTATCTTGCTTGGTCATTCTTTGTGATGCCAATGATACTATTGCGCATCTTGCATGTACGATTTATCTATTCGGTTGCCTGATCAGCCGGAACTTAGTTGAAGCGCTTCGCCGTCCTCTTGACGAAAACGTTCCCATTACAGAACTCTGCATGAACTTCTGGTGTTGACCTCTCATATCAGCCAAGTAGACCGGTCCCAACGTGTCTCTGTCCATAAGTCATCAAGTCCCACACTTTCCATGTGTTGACCAATGGCTTTCAGAAAGTTGAAGCAGATATGGATGCCTCCCATGAGCAAGACCACGTTGGCAAATTTCGAGTTTGCCCAGACTAGTTACTTACCCCTGCTGTACAGAGGCTGATCAGCAGTGATGATGGTATACTTCTGGCAGACATACTCGGAAATGACATGAAGAGATTGATGACGGTGGTCGTGGTGTCATTGTCATCTGCTGGTGCCTGCAGGCAACATCCCGGCGGTCGTTACTGGTGGATCCGCAGTGCTGACAGATTGATTGAATACTTCCCAGCTTGGAACGGACATCGCTTCATCATGGATGCGTGACACCACCCAGGCCAAGTCCTCGGCACGTGCCCGGTCCCTCTCAGGTTCATGTGACAAGTCGTCTATGTCAGTGTTGTAGCCAGGAGGAGATGGCCTTTTGCCAGATGGGAGGGTAGCCTGGTCCAGCCTTTGGAACTCCTGTAGGTCATCAGGTTTGATAGATTTCGATCTCTTGTGCTTGCAACCCTTTTGGCCATGACTCTGCTGTGGAGGGAGGCCTCTCTGCCATACCATCAGTTGAATGCTGTGGAAGGTGTTCTTCCCGTCTAAGGTTGATTCCAATACATCTATGTTGTCATAAGAGCAGTGAATCATTCTCTTTGACGATGGTGTCAGGGATGTAGACACATCCATTCTCAGCATACCTCTCCAGGATGTTCTGAGCGATGGTGGTGTCTATCCTTCTTACAGTGTCGATACCAATAGTGTGATTTGCCGCGTGGAACAGATCTAGGAGTGCTTGGTGCAGAGTAAGACCCAAGCCCACATGCTTTGGTGTCAACTTTCGTCGGTTGGAGACTGCATAGACTATGTCCTGGGCAATGCTACACACACTCTGCTTCACTTTCTGGTCCTCTTCACTTCCCTCATCCACAGCATCCATTCCCCCAAAGAGCAATCGTAGAAACAGGTACAGACTGTCGGGTATGACGCGTTCAACATGTTCCTGATCAAGACCTTGCCATGTCTCGGAGTGTCCAGGAGTTTCAAGAAGATCTTGTCGAACCTTCAGAGCCACGTATACCATATCTTGGAATATGCTGCTAGTGGCACACATGCGGACATCAACATCTTCATCTTCAGTAGACTCTGACTAAGAGGTGACAGGACCTTGTTCACAAGACTTAGTCAGTGCTTTGGAGATGATGAAATCTGGGCTCTCTACAGGGTAAATCAGCAGCGGGTCCCTTGACAATGGGCGTACATAGCTGGCGTTTGATCCAAGCAGCCTTTGAACATCTTCGTAGAACGTTGTTCTCCTGGAGTATTTCACGGTGATGCCGGTGTCATTACACATACTCTCGTATCTGTCCCAGACGTCTCCCATGTCGTATACGTGACCACGAGACAGGCCTACTGTCAAGTCTTTGCACAGCTTCGTCATGCACTCGTTTTCAGGCCCTTGCTGCTCCTCTGACACCGCTTGTTTTCTAGTACGTCTCTCAAATGTCACCAAACATGCCAGATGATAGCAGCCTTCAACTGCAATCACATCACTTACCGCTGACAACGGTATGCTCATGACAGGGTCGTGTTTGGCACGCTGGATCAAGTCCTCTGACTTCTCCATTGTCTCCACCCTGTGCAGTTTCTTTGTGGTCTTCTTTTGGCAAAACATGCAGAGGGTCCAGTCAGGCTTTGGAGGAAAAGCCTGAGAGCCTGCACTTTTTGTGGTCGCCGATGCACCCATGGTCTGCTGCTGACTTCGCAGCCTTTTGAGCTTGCCTTCAGAGGTGAATAAAGAGTAGTATGATTTATGCCACTTGAGTTCCAATGCATTGAAATCATCCTTGGAATGACTTTTCAGTCTTTGTAAAACATCAAGATAGTAGGTATCTCCCAGGTTCTTTCTCTTATCGCCCACAGTCATAGTTCTTGCTTTTCCTTCTACTGATGCTGTGCGCAGGTCACTAGCGCTGCTTTGGCAGAAGAAGCAACAATCCTCACTGACATCCTGACGTTTCCCCTTGCGCTTGATGACAGCTACAGGGTCCATTGCTGATGAGCTCCCTATCTGCAAAGACAAGTGGGAATGGCAGTATGTAGTAGCCACTGAAACAATTCGAAACATACCTATCCTTTAGTATTATTATTATTATTATTATTTTACCAGCTGGCACTGTCTGCACTCTTTTAATTGCATATACCAAACCAATGTCTGGCCAGCCAGTGCAGTGAAAATATTCAACATGTGAAAGTATGCTATTACTTGTACTATGGTAGCAGTAGGCACATGCGCACCTCACCCAGCATGCTAAATGTAGTTTTAATGGAAACAAAGACATCCAGTCATAGTTACATTCAATTATTATCCATAAAATCACAAAAATATGCTTTATTGCTTTATATGCTAATGATACACCTTTAAACACGTTGTTACATAGAGCCACCACTGAAATGCAAAAATTCGGAATTTTTCAGAATTTGACTTTTGTAACCTTGTATTGGACCTTCAAACCCAAAATTGAGAGTGGCATCCACCCACATCTTGTTTGGCATCCTCAATACTACTTATCTAAGGTGGGTGCCTGCTATTAACAAAAAACGGCATTAAGTTTTTTCTATAGTACTTTTCAATTTTTGGCCGGCCCACTATAAGTTGCTTACCAACTCCAAATGGATTGCTCTGGTGGTAGCACATATGAAAAGACATATACAACCTTTGTTAGATTCCCCTTGCTCATACACATAGACTGGACCTGCAAAGTCTACTCCCACTACATCAAATGGAGCAGTATAGATACACCGTTCTCTCGGAAGTGGAGCCACCTTTTCATCATAAGGCTTTGCACTCCAACGCTTGCAAACCACATACTATGCAAGACCTTTTTTGCTACTTGTCTAATTTTGAGAATCCAAAACTGTTGTTTGATCTCTATTATCACTTCTCTAACTCCAGCATGTAACAACTTATGATGCGTATCCAGGATCAAAAGTTCCACAAAGTGCCCCCCAGAAGGTAGCAAAATTGGATGTCTTTTCTCCTCTGGAAGCCCAGAAATCTCCATCTAGGACGTTTTGGCGCCGACATTGTGGCGCTGGACGTTTTGGCGCCGCCGTTTGGGCGCCACCGTTTGGGCGTGGAGCCGGTTTGGCGCCGCCGTTAATTAGTATTAAGTAGTAATACTTGGTTATTAACCTGAAGTGCTGTCTGTCTTTTCAGATAAGTTGTGTTGTTGCCCTTAATAGCATAAATGTATGAAAATATATCAAGAAAGGGAAACAGAAGTTTTCACATAATGGATATTTGTATGTGTTTGATAAATGTAGCAAGCGCGACCCTTCGTTACTTTTTTGGCGGTGCGAGCAAAAGAGTCAGTGTATTATAAGGTGTATATATAATATGGGTACTTTTCCGTTATCTGCCCCATTGACGATTGGTTAGGTTCAGTCATGATATTTTCGTTAAAACTAACAAAAATATCACAACTTAACCTAACCAATCGTCACTGCCCGGTTAGGTCAACTGTACGCCCTTGACGATTGATTAGGTTAAGTTGTGATATTTTCGTTAGTTTTAACAAAAATATCACGACTTAACCTAACCAATCGTCAAACGGCGCCCAAACGGTGGCGCTCAAACGGCGGCGCCAAAACGTCGGCGCCAAAACGTCCCATTCCGCAGAAAACTGTAGTCTACCTCCTACTCTCAATAATTCCTGATCCAAAAACACATCCAAACCCTTGAGAGCAGAATGTGTTGGTAGAACCTGTAATGGACTGCTGATGAGCAATTTTCTCTCTTCGCCAAATTTTTCCTTCTGCACATATACCACCCAGTATTGCCTGGCTTGCTGAATCTCCTTTCTGTTCAGAATTCCTTCCCTTCTTGTTTCTCCCTTAATGTTGTCTGTAAATCTATATACCCATGCAGTCACTCTTAACAACCTTTCCAGACTGCTAATGTCCTCAAGCCTCAATATGGGGTCCTGCTGCATAACTTGACAACTGCTCACAGTGCATTTTCTCATCTCATTCACCCATTCTTCTTGAGCCTGGCATTCTCCTAAAATAGGCTGATTAGAAGGCCAGTTTTCACTTCCAAGTTTTAGCCACTCTGGCCCATTCCACCACAAACTTGAGTGTGCAAGATCTTTCACTGAAATTCGTCGTGTTGGTAAATCAGCTGGGTTTTGGGTGCCTGGACAATGCTTCCATTGCTTTGGATCTGTGTGTGCTTGAATTTCCTCCACCCTATTGGCAACAAATGGTTTCCATTTCCTTGCCTAGCTTCTTAACCAGTGCCAAACTATAGTGGAGTCTGTCCAATAATAGCATGGAATTTCATAAAGGCCCAAAACGTTTTGCACTGCAACTGCAAGTCGACTAGCAATGACTGCACCCATCAATACCAACCTTGGAATAGAAAGCCTTTTCAACGGTGCTACTCTGCTTTTTGCAGCAACCAACCTGCAACTTACTTCCTCTTCGAATGTGCCTCTTATATAAATGCAAGTTGGATAGGCTTCCTCACTTGCCACACAAAATAGGTGCAGCTCCAAATTAGCTGGACTATTGTTCAACTCTCCAAAGTACCATCTTGGGATTTCAATGTCTCCAAGATGTGCCACTTCTTTGAACCAATATTTCCACTTTACCACCATACGATCGGGTAACTCTTGGCCCCAACCAAGTTCAATTTCCCAGAGGCTCTGAAACCAAATTTTTTACTTTATCACAAATGAGACCAGGAATCCAAGAGGATCAAAGACCTTCGAAACCAAACTAAGAGCTACACGTTTTGTCCACCTTGTCTCATTCTCAGCCAGCTCTACTAAAGATTTCCCATTGGAGGTAAACAAATCCTCTCCTTGCTGCCAAACAATGCCTAGCACCTTGGTGTCTATTGCCCACAACTCCTTAATACCAGAATCCTCAATACTTTCTACTGCATCAGGTCCTACACAGGACTGACTCACAAACTGTTGTAACTGAGAATAATTGGTCTGCCATTTTCTAACTCCATGCCAGCCTCCCTCGTTATAGCTCTAGCCTCCATGAATATCTGTCTAGCCATTTCTGTATTATCCACTGAACACAGCAAATCATCAACATAAAAAATTTTCCTTATGTGTTCAATAGTATTAGGATAGACTTCAGAATATTTCTTAAAATGGTACAGTATAGTAGCTGCCAACAGAAATGGACTAGAGCTGAAGACAAACAATACTGACTTCATTCTATATGCTTGAATTTTGGGTTCATTTTCCAACAAGCCTTCGTATCCACCGACAGATACCTTACTGCATCTCTGTCCTCTGGTTTTAACTTTATCCTCAAAAAGGCTTGCTTCACATCTGCAGTCAATGTTACTCTACCAAACCTGAATCTCAGTAACAAGGAAAATAAATCTGCATTTAAATTTGACCCAGCATCCAAGCAGTCATTCACGGACACACCACCTTTGTCCTTGACTGAGACATCAGAAACTACCCTCAGTTTGGTGGTAGTTTTGTCTCGCCGTACCACTGCATGGTGTGGCAAATAGTGTGCCTCCTGGCTCACCAGCTCACCTTGCACCTTTGCAGCATAGCCCTCCTTTACATAGCTTAGGATGGCCTCGTATTCATTTAACAACTCCTCATTTTTCCTTAGCCTGTGCAATGAAGTCTCCAACCTCCTATTGGCTAGCTGAAGGTTTGAGCTGGGTTTGCAAGAATCCTTCCAGGGGAGGCCAACTTCGTAGCAACCACCTCTAAACCCAATACCTTTTACAAATTGCTCTAAAACATCACTGTTCACTGTACTTTCCTGCTTCTCCTGTTTGTCCTTTATGCCAATAATAGTCACCTCCGATCAAAAGACTAATATCTTCTGTTCCTTAAAACTCATTATTGCCCAAATTAATTCCTTTAACTTGCAATTCTTGAACACATGCCATATCTAAACAAGTAGTGACTGGAGCACAAAGTTCCTCAATCTCTACAGCTTGGACTTGATAGTGGGACTTTGTGGTAACAACCCCTTAACCAGAACTTCTACCTTCATAACTTTGGCTCGGTTTTGAACTGAATCCCCAAACCCAGAAATTCTTAAATTTTCTCTCTTAAGTTCTTTAAACTTCAAATTTCTGGAAATTCTGGTCTTAATAAAGCTACACTGGCTACCGCTATCAAACAACACTCTTACAGTAGCTTTTCCATCATTCCCAATTAATAATGATGCAACTGTTTGCAATAATCCCCTTTACTTTTACTCCCTTTCATAGCAGTGGCATGTGCTACTGATGTCTCTACTTTTGGGATAGGCCTACTAGGAGTGTTTTCACACAATAATGGCTGATGCAGGCCATGGCATTTTTTGCACAAAATTTTAAACTTACAAAACCTTGCTCTGTGACCTTTCAAAAAACATTTAAAACATGCTGTGGACTTAGTTACCCTGTCCTTCCTCTCCTCAAAAGGTAAAGCCTCAGCCACCTCACATTTATATGACTTGTGGTTGCCTTCGCAAAATATGCATTCCTTGATTCCCCTTAATTTATTCTCAGAGGATGCAGGTAGAGCTGACACTGTACCTGGGCTATTCCTTTTTGTAGAAACTTTGGTGTTGTGCCTGCCTTTGTCCCCTTGTTTAACATTCCACTGTGCAAACTCACTTCCCTCTCGTCTTACTAATTCTGTGCCGAAAAGGCTTAACATCTTCTGAAGGGGGATGTACATAAGTTCTGTAGAGCGTCCCCTACTTAATTCAAGAAAAATTGAGCTAGGCAATTTAGACTCCAGTATAGTGACCAACATTACACCATACCTTTTCATTCCTACACCAAAGTTGTCCAGGGACCTAGTTCTAACTTCAAATTCATCATATAACTGCTGTAACTTCTTGACCCTATTGGGATTACTAACAGGAGATATAGCTAAAAGTTCACGGAGGTGGCTTTTAATTAAGATCTCTCTGGCTTACCAAACCGTTTCTTTAATATATCCCAAGCCACATTATAATTAGCCTTGTTAATGCTAATCCTGCTATTGTCTTTGCTGCCTTCCCTTCCAAGAGGGACTGCAAATAATTAAACTTCTCCACTGCACTTAACACTGGACTAGAATGAACTGCTGATTGAAAACTGTCTGGCCATCCTTGCCATTCCTGAATACTCCCAGAAAATGTTTTGAATACAAGCCTCGGTAATTAAACTGCAGATCTGTTAACCTTAACTTCACAAACACCGTTTGTTGATGGCTGTGTTTCATTATTAGACCTGGTCTCTAACTGCACTGAGCTGCTAAACTCTTTTGCTCTGTGGCATACTTTAATTATGTCATCAATAAACTCTTGAAAGTAAATTATGTCATTTTGTATTTCATCCTCTTCTATAAGAGTCTCAATTTTAACATTTACCTGTTTAGTTTCTAATATGGAAAGCTACGCAGTCACTAAGCTTAAATCCTCTTGCTCTATGGCAGAATCTATAGTGGCAATGACCTTTGTAATTAGACCTTTGTAGGCGCTTCTCCTTTTTTTAAACTTGTCAATTCAGCTGCACTCATCTTCAATGCAAACAACAATTGGGCTCAATGCCAAATAAGCTGAATTGGCAAAAATACTTAACCAAACTGATCAAACTCAAATTTTGCCTTTTTTTAAATAAACTGAATTGCTTGGTTGGGGTACTGACCAACCACCAGTATGGAATACCAAATTTTCCACCCAAGTAACTGGCGCACTGAAGTCTGTAACCTTCGCCTACGAACAAAAATCAAAATTAACCAAACTGGTAAAAATGTAGGCCCAAAACAACGACAGACTAGCTGCCAAGTTTCGCAATTGGGCGACCAAACTTTCTACCATGGGACCTTAACTCAATTATGCTCAACCCGTCCAGGCCTAACTTGGGCTACAATTTGCACAATCAGAACTTTTCCGAAAAATAGTCACTGACTCAGTCTTGGGCTAGAAACCGGTTCCAATGACCATGTTATTTTATTTTATTTGACTGGGTTCAGAATCCCAGCTGAGCCCTGAACGGCCAAGCTCTAAGAGGTCACTTCAACCTACAGCCCAAGTTAAGCTAGACTAAAATTACAGACTTGGCGGTCCTATTAGGTCCTACCTCAGGGTTGCTGACTCACTGTAGGCCTACCTTAAGCTTCAGTTGCATAAAATTAAGATAAAAAACAAAAGGGGCACAATTTATGGTCTTCTTTCTAAACCTTTCAACAACACAACCTGCACTATTGCACGATGCAACAATTTTGTATCTAAACAACTAAACTAGATTACAAGAGAGCTCTCTAGAAGATCACGCCCTGTAAGTGCCGCATTCAACAAACGAGTAGAAAGGACGTGCCACTGCCCCAAAAATGATATCACAAGAGCGCCCAAACAATGATGCCACAAGAGCCTAAAAATGCTAGCTCTAAATTAAGGGGATTTTTCACTAACCTTACAATTATGAGATGGATATATATATACACCATAATTTAATATATACAAGCAATGCTGCATCAATCAGCCTAGTCATCATATCGCCTTGGGACGACAATGGCTCTTCCTCTTCTAGATTTTCTAACAACCACATTCAGCTGCAGGTCCGGTCAGTTGGAACGCATTATTGATTAAAAACTAAAAATGAAATAGCTACACCTTTATACTGGATATGGAGAAGATCCCTGGACACTGGGGAAATACCAAGCATCTTGAAAAGAGCAAACATTGTCCCGATATATAAAGGAGAGGACAGATCTCAAGCAAAGAACTATAGACCAGTGTCATTGACGTTCCCCCTCATCAAAGTATTTGAAAGAATAGAAATTGACGATTTCTTGGAGACGCTGGAAAGATTTAACGAAAATCAGCATGGATTCCGATCAGGTAGATTATGCCTATCACAACTAATAGAACACTACAACAATATCCTAGATGCACTGGAAGGCAATGACAACTACGATGTCATATACACAGATTTTGCTAAAGCTTTCGACAAATGTGATCACGATATAATAGCACATAAAATGAAATATATGGGAATAACAGGCAAAGTGGGAAAATGGATTAATAACTTCCTCAGAGAACGTCTACAGGTCGTCAAAATTCAAGGTATAGAACCTATCGTCATCAGAATCAGAAGTACGCAGCTCAGTACCCCAAGGGACAGTACTGGGCCCACTCCTGTTCATTAGTTCATTATCATGCTAACAACATAGACAGAGGAGTAAACAGCAACAGTATAGTAACATCCTTTGCAGACGATACAAAGATCAACAGAAAAATCAGCGATGTAAATGAAGTGGAGGCCTTGCAGAGGGACACGAACAAAATATACAAATGGTCAGAAGACAACAACATGACATTTAACACCGAGAAATTTCAGCTCTTGAGATATGGTAGAAAAGAGGAACTTAATCAGACTGCATATTATGTTTCAGATAGACAGGTAATTCAGAGAAGCACGAAAGCGATCGATCTGGGGGTAATAATGACCGATGATGCGAAATTCGAACCACAAAATCAGATAGCGATAAATAAAGCAAAAAGAATCGCGGGACAGGTACTAAGAACGTTCAAAAGAAGGGACAGAACAGTAATGATTCCCCTGCTAAAAACACTGATTATACCAAAACTTGAATATTGTTCAGTTTTGACGTCCTCATATAAAAAGGAAGAAACTAAAACTAAACTAGAAGAAACGCAGAGACATTTCACAGCCAAGATTGATGGCTGCAAAGAACTCAACTACTGGGAAAGACTGCGTAACTAAATCGTACTCCCTGGAAAGAAGAAGAGAGAGGTACACCATAATCTACATATTATGGAAAATATCGAAAAACTGGTACCAAACTTAAAACTAAACCCAATTACCTTTCAAACAACACTGGAAAATAGGAAAGGCAGAATTTGTAGTTTCCAAATTAAAGGCCCGACAAGTGGCCTCAACACTGAAGGAAAATAGCTTGGCTGTCAGTGGGTCAAGACTTTTTAACCAGCTTCCAAAGGACCTCAGAAACGTTACAGGGGCCAAAGTTGAAGTCTTGAAGAGAAGACTAGATGCCTGGCTCAGGACGGTACCAGATGAGCCGGGTGTACATGGCTATGTACGGTGGAGAGTGCAAGAAAGCAACTCGCTCCTGAATCAAGCCAGACCTAGAGGCGGGGCCACCAGCTTAACCTTCGTGTGAAGAGAGAACAACGCACGGAACAGCAACGAGGTTAACGAGGTATGCGGATTTCAAAATTGGATCGCGTACTCCAAATGGGGTCTAACTAATGATTTATAAAGATGAACAATAATATCGCGCGATTTGTACTCAAAATTCCCAGTTATAAAACTTAGCACTTTGCTCGCCTTATTGACCTGCTGTACTTTGTTTCACTACTTTTACATAAATCACCAGTGACTATAACTCCCAAATCTTTTTCCTGATCTACGCTTGCCAACTCCTTCCCTGACATACTATATGCAAAATTACCGTTACGCGAACCTATATGTAAAATTTTGCACTTATCGACGTTAAATCTCATTTGCCATGTGACCGACCAATCTACGATTTTATTCAGATCTTCCTGAATTTTACCCTTTTCTTCGTCATTAATCGCCCTACCACCCAACTTCGTGTCACCCGCAAACTTTGAAACTGTATAACTAGGCCGACATCTAAGTCGTTAATGTATATCAGAAAAAGCAGGGTGCCCAATACAGAACCATGAGGAACGCCGCTCGCTACATTAGCCCCAAGATGACTCCGCTCCATCAACGACCACCCTCTGTTTCCTACCTCCCAACCACTCTTCTATCCAATTTATTATTACACCCTTGATCCCATGAGCCTTAGTTTTTTGAACGAGTCTTTTGTGCGGTACGGTGTCAAACGCTTTTTGAAAATCTAAATACACTACATCTACCGCCCGATGACTATCGTAAACTTCAACCACGCTTTGGAAAAATTCTAAAAAATTAGTTAAGCAAGAGTTGTTTGGCCTAAAACCGTACTACGTATTTCTAACCAAGTTATGCAGTCCTGAGTGTTCGACTATACGATCCCTAATTATCAATTCCAGTAGCTTATCTACAACAGACGCTAAACTGATTAGCCTATAATTTCCTACCGCACCTTTATCGCCTTTCTTAAAAATAGGTGTTACATTTGCTAACTTGAAATTATCTGGTACGCACCCCTCAGAAAAAGACGCATTAAAAATCTTTGTTAGCGGCACAACAATGTTTCTTTTAATTCTTTTAGTTGTATTGTGATTAAGCACCACAATATTATCTAAAGTATTACCATTATCAAAAGGTATTATGTCTATGACCGTAGGGATATTCGTTACATACATTTTCTATTGTAAAAATTGACGTTTCAGAAACTAGCTCACCGTCAGAATTTTTCAACGGTCACAAGACGCTCTTTAATGGGTTCTTATTATTGACGTATTGAAAAAATCGCTTGGGGTTTTCTTTGCCGTCACGAGCTATAGAAATTTAAAAATCGTGCTTGGACTTCTTTATTGCGCTTTTCGCTTCACGCCTAAGAGATATGTAGTTGTTTCGTAACATAAATTGTCTTTATCGCACTTGTAGCCTATAAGCCCTCTCTACTCTTTATAATATTCCCTACTCTAGAAGTAAACCTAATTAACGTGACGATTCATTTCTAAATTTACAAAAGTCCGCGCTGGAAGTTAGAAATTTTAGTTGAGTTAGATGGTTTCGAATGATACTGAGAGGACAAACTCTACCATACTGTGATCGCTATTGCTTAATGGTTCTATTACTTGAAGATAAGTGATAAGCCTATCATCTGTAGTTATTACTAAATCTAAAATACTGTCCAACCTCGTAGGTTCCCCAACCTTTTGAATAAGAAAGCTATCCTTGAGAAAATTAACTAAACTATTACCTTCCATGTCTCCCTGCATTGCATCGTAATTCACTTTAGCACAATTAAAGTCACCAATAATTAAGGCCTGCTCACCACCTATTATTCTCTTTAGTTCACGACATAACACTTCGTCCGTATGAGCTGTTTGATTAGGGGCCTACATATAACCGCAACACGTTTGAAATCGTTCAATTTAAGCTCTGCTATAGTCGAATCTATCGGTTCTGAAATTCTGCTTTAATTCTATAGCGTTCGCAATATTATCTTTGATATACAACATAACACCACCTCCTCGCCTACCTATTTTGTTTTTAACAATAAGTCTATAACCTCTAATTTGATACTCCCCCTACAAAGTCACGTGTTTCAGTGCTAAGCCACGATTCATTTATCGCAATTAAATCATAGTCTTTGGAAGCAATTAAAGAAAATTTCGTTTATTCTGTTTCGTAGGCTACGAGCATTTAAGGAGAGAACCTTCAAATTGTTTGTAATTGCGACACCTTCGCGAGCGCAGGGGAAATTTGTGGAATTTACGCTGGGACCGTTCGAGTTACGGCAGCCTGAAAAGAAGAGACAGTATTATGAAAGAGTTTTCCGAAACGCGCAGCTCCAACGTCATTAAGATGAAGTCCATCTCCGAGGAACAAGTCCCTCTTGCCGTAGAAACTGTTCAAAAAATTCGCAAAATGCACTCCTTCCTGTTGGCAAAGAGACTTTACAGTAGGGTATTGTTAATATACGTCGTCTTGCTGTAGAACTCGTTACGTTGGATAATTCGAGGAAGTATAGTTAGCATACCTGTTAAAACGCTCTTCTTAGTTTTTTCCTTTAGTCGCTCTAATAAGTCCCTATAGCAGCTCTTCCGATCTAGAACTTAAAACGTTATTAGTACCGACATAAATAACGTACGTTGTGTCCCCAGAGGTTCCGTCTGTAAAATGGTCAACACTATTTGTTATATCCTCTTCATCAACGTCTTCGAAACATAAAAAAGAAAATTTATTGTTTGTTAATACTGGTAGACAAGTCTTAGGTTGTCTCAATAGGGCTCCATTACACACTTGAAGGGTCGAGAACTGGGAGAAGAGATAGGGCTGTTAGAATTATTTATACCATTAGTAGAACTGAAGCAGGAGAGGCCGCGACTGAAGAATAACTCCTCTCAGAAGGGCCAAGGGATTCTAATTTCGCCGTCAGGAGCATCGCCCTTTCTTCATGCCTCACTCTGGCCTCCCTCTCACGCTGTAGTTCGTTCTTCAGCAAATCAGCAAAATATACAAATATGCAAGGTAACAAAGACATGGAACAAAAGCTTAAGCGCGGGCCTACTCTCGCTGGCGGGTCGAAATCGGGAGGAAGCTAAACTCACGCCTTCCTTACAATCCTAATGGGGAATGATCACTGATTATATTCAAAATGAGGTTGGCTTTTATGGGGGTGCCCAAAATGTGGGGGCTCGGTGCAATTGTACCATTTGCACCATGCAGAGGCGGATTAAGACACCTCGGGGCTCCGGGGCAATGAAGAATATAGGGGCCCTTTTCTATAGCTTTTTATTAACAATACATGTACATGTACAGTACATAGTACATTTACACGAATTATATGTACGGTGTTCAGGCTAATTGAGAAACAAACTTAAAAGAACCTTAACACAGGGTATTTTGCCGTTTGCCAAAACCAAACAGTATTAAACAACCTTGTCTTTAGGGCCTATAAAACATGATGTAAATTTCTCATAGTATTTAGATAAAGCAATTCCGTCCTGCCAGTTTTTTTTTCTTTTGAACTACTTACTTTGCTTTACTGCGCTTTCCGCCTCCGATGATTAGCTTTGTCAATTGAGTACCTCAGAATGTTTCAGAGCCAATAATCTATCCGCATTCGCCGCAATATCACCAGCTTCTTCTCGCCTTTCAACCCTAAAAATCTTATATGATATTTATTTTCATTTACTTTCATTATCATCATTTCGGACAAGATGTCTATAATTTATTCTTACACAGAGACCAACTTTATACTTGAGATTTATTAAAACCTGATAAGGATTATTGTCCAAAGTCACTTTCGTAACCCGCGCAACCGTTATTTTATTTTACGCGTGATGTTAAACATGCAAGGTACGAGTTTATATACGACGAAAAAAATAGATTCTGATTAGTGATATATCTTATTCCCTTATGATTAAATTACAGTGAAATGCCGGTTATCTGAATTAATTGGGAGACATGGGTGTTCGGAAAATGGATTTGTTCCGATAATTGAAAACTTCTTTTTATCACTAAATCTTCTTTATTTCAACGTTACTAAATGAAAAATTAGCCTTAGTAGATTCACACATTATATCATAAATATTCCCACACTTTATTTTTTATCCTTGAAACACTGTCTATATATCGCTCTCACATCTGCTTCCCATCAGTTTCCAATGCAACGTATAAAATAGGTAATATTTTCATAGAGAAGAGAGAAATATGATTAACGATTGTTATACAAAGTATGTAATAGTAATATTGTTGCAATCGACTATAATTTATATAGAAAAAGAAAGGGACACTTCTTGCATTAGTAAAAAAAAATCACGATTATCTGTTATTTTGGTATACTTAAATATAAGAAATGGGTTAAAGTAGGGTAAAAGGGAAAAGGTTTGCAGCTCGTAAATGGTAGTGACGTAACTTGGACGGCCCAACCCAGACAATACGAGATATGCTAGCCAACACATAATTATATGAAGTGGCAAGGAGTGGACACGTGACGTGCAACGTGTGGGGATGGGTGCACCTGTACGGCATTGAAGAGCTGGCAGAAATTAACGGGAGGTTTACAGCCGACCAGTATTTAGAGATACTGGAGGTGATGCTGCCAACCGTAAGGACATACGCTTTGCCCCATCCTGAGCGGATTATATTTTTGCAGGTAAGTAATACAACTAAATTATTTTCATTACACAGAATATGCATTAAAGAAAATGACTTGATTAGGTAAAACAATGTATATTTTAAGGTAATATGATTAAAGGAGGACATTAGTAAATGTAGCTTTAAATGTAATTTTAAATGTATCTATTTTTATTTATTTATTTATTTATTTATTTAGAGTAAACCCTCATCCAACGCGTGTTTGTCCAGTAGCATGGCCGCAAACAAGACGAGTGCAGAGCAATTGCAATGTTGATAAAATGAGTGCCAGTGCTACCCACCCCACCCCCGTGTTGCAAGGTGCCAACCCCCAGGGTGTCAGAAAAAAAGGGGGAATTAGTCCACCTAGCCTCTTTGGGGGAGAAGTTGGGAAGGCCTCACACCCCCCCAAAGGGGTATACCTAACCTAAGAAAGGAAGAGACCATCCATCGCCTGCGAGGCGCAGACGCATAATGGAGGTCAGGGTAGCATCGCTTGGATTAGAACTCGAAATCTGCCAGTTGGCTTAATCAGTAAGTTGGCAGTTGGTTTAAGCTGCCAGTTGGCTTAGAAGACTTAGAAGGCATAAATGGCTTGTATATATTAATAACCTTCGAACGAATTAAAAGCGTACACAAACGCACATACACTCCCTGACTATATATACACGTCCATAGATCCCCTATTATTACACACACACACACACACACATACACACAACGTATATAAACAGATGCATGTAAAGCCCCAATAGCAAAATATATACGAGCATAACCACCACACAAAAAAACCACCATAGCACCACAACCACCATTCGTCTAAGTATAGCTTACCACCACTTAACCAAACCCACCTTACTCACGGCTTTTACTTACCAGCTCCTGATGGACCGACAAGATCTCTAAGTACGACCCAATTAATAGACAAAGCTATTAAGCATAAACAAATACGTTTATGGGGCCAGGGGGTAGACCAACGAATTCTCAAAAAAAAAAAAAAAGGGCAACGATAATAATTTTTCTATTAAGCTTCTCATAGTGGAACACCACGAGGCCAATTTGACGTTGGGTGGGCGACCTTTTAAACAAAAAATCGAATATGATGAACTAAGTTTAATACAAAAACAAAATTTCACCTTAATATACCAATTTATCCTTAAACTATAACATAAAAAGCATTAACATGATTTATAAAACAAAATAGAAATTGAAATAGGGCTATTTAATTTTTCGCATTTATCTCCATCATGTTTAAAGATTAGATCGCGCTATTTAATTAATTTGTATATATTTATTGGAGAGATGTTCCAAAACAGTAATTTGTTGAAGCATGCCATTAAAATATTTTTCACCGTGATTTTACGATATATTGTTTAAAAGGCAGTATATATATATATATATATTAGGGTGTCACTTAAATGCAAAGTTTGAAATTTTCATGCTGACCCCCGCGAATCTATTCCATTGGTAAAAAAAACATGGTGACTGAAAAATCTTTTTATTTGAATAACTATAAAAGGTCGCCCCCGCCTTCCAAAGTTTAATGCTTGCGCGGCGTCTCCATAATCGTTCATTAGATATCTATATATCTCTATATATGTGTGTGTGTGTATCTGTGTGTGTCTGAATATCTGAGAAATAAAGTGAACAATACTTAACGATTCACCGTTTCTCATTTCAGCTACGTGATTTCTGGTGATGGAAACCCGGAAGTGTATATACCTATTAGGGGCAGCGGTTGATGAGGTGAAAGGATGCAAGCTTCCTTCCTACAGGCAAGCATTCGGTTACTTCCTTTACCTTCACCAAAAAGAAATGACAATACGTGACGCGTTGAGGAAGTCACTTCGAGCAGTGATGTCCTTCTGGGAGAAAGCTCACATTCCAACCAGACTCGAGACACACTGCGTCAGCAAACTGGATAAAGTCTTCGAGGAGTGGAAAGGACTCAAAAAACACGCCTCAAGGACGAGCGATTCACACAAGACGAAAGAAAAAGAATTCATTGAACGGCTCGATCGTCTCTTTGACATCGCCCACGCTGATTGTGAGAAATTGGTCAAGTACCCAGAGGATTGGAGTTCCTTCAGCAGCAGCGCCAGAAAGGACGTCCAGGTTCAATGGCAGGTTTGGACATGACCCATCAGCGCCAAGTCAAAGATTGTACTCGACGTCGGGAGGAAGAGGAGAAACGAAGAAAGCGATCAGCAGCTGAAATGGAGGCAGTATTCAACGAAGCGGTTTTGGAGTCCTCATCCTCCAGCTCAGATGATAGCGAAGAAAAAGGAGCATGTGGTGGTTCGTTAGCGTCTAAACAAAGAGCAACGAAGAACATCATGACATCGGAATTGGCGGCAGCGCTTGATCGCACGCAACTCTCGTCAAGAAAGGCCACATATCTGCTGTTTGAGGCAGCTTCCAGCTTAGGGCATGATGCTAGCGACTACAACATCAATCGTGGATCCATTCATCGTCAGCGTGAAAATTTCCGTACCCTTAAGGCTCGGCAACTGAAGAGCGAGTTCCAAGGCAATAGTCCGTTGACTGTTCACTGGGACGGAAAACTCATGCAAGATCTGACGTCACGAGAATATGTTGACCGCTTACCTATTCTTGTATCTGGCTCCGGGACAGAGCAGCTCCTCGGGGTGCCAAAACTTCTGTCAGGAACCGCGCTGGCACAAACAAATGCCATCATAGATTGCCTGAATGAATGGGGAGTGACCGATCATGTCAAATCTATGTGTTTCGACACAACCGCGACAAACACAGGCCACCGTGGAGGAACTTGTGTTCTTCTGAAGAAAAGTTGGACGTGACCTGTTACACTGCGCGTGCAGACACCATGTACTGGAGTTGGTGCTACAGGCGGCATTCGCAGCATCGCTAGATTCAGTATCTACCGGTCCAGAAATTCTGCTTTTCAAGCGCTTCCATGATTATTGGACCCGCATTGACCAGCAACAGTTCCAAACTGCGGACACAGATGCGTTCACCAAAGCAGCTATTTTTAAGCATAGAACGGAGCTCATTGAGTTTGCAAAATCACAAGCACTTCAAGTTCGTGATGACTATCAGGAATTCCTCGATCTTTCCGTCATCTTTCTTGGAGGAGTTCCATACAAGGGACTAAACTTCCGCGCCGCGCCCTGGTGCTATGCACCGGGCGAGAAGGATGGCTAAGGGGCTCTATGCCATCAAGATCTGGCTCTTTCGAAGACAGTTTAAACTGACGAACACTGAGGAACGCGGAATTCGAGATATCTGCTCTTTTCTGTTCTAGTTTACATGAAAGCGTGGGCAACAGCTCATCTGTCCATCGAAGCTCCGCTGAATGATTGGGAATTGATGAGGACGCTCCTTCGATACCCGCACAAGAAGATCTCTGATGGTACCACCAAGAAGCTGTCTGCGCACCTGTGTACCATTCGGAGGAGGCAGTGGGTCTGGCGTTCTTTGATGAGAGGATATCGATGGAAGTGAAGTGCAGCATGGTTGCAGCGTTAGATCAAGAAGCCCTCACATGCCGCAAAACGACCTTTGGTTCTTGATACTATGTTCCTCAGTGACAGCAAAGGACTGGAGCAACTGATCACAAAGAACACCCGAGGATTCTTCTCAAAACTTCAGTTGCCAGATTGCTTTCTGCTCCACCATCCCAGTTCATGGACGTCAAACTCTGAATACGTGCAAGCTCGGGATGTGGTCTCCAAACTTGCAGTGGTGAACGACAGAGCAGAACGGGCCGTGGCTCTGGTGAAGGAGCTGAACGGAAAGTTGACAGTGAAAGAAGAACAGCTCCAGTTCCTCGTTCAAGTTGTCACTGACCACAGAAAGCAACACCCAGCTCCGAACAAATCAGCATTAGTGAGGACGCGAAAGAACTAATCACTGATCAGCGTATGAGCACCAATTATTCTGCTACTGTATATGTATTTTATTTCTCAAAGTTTTGCTTTTGTTGCTTCTCCATTTTGTACCATTATTCGCCAAATTATGTCTTCTATTTTGATTATATAATAAACTGTTTGTATTCTTTGCGTTTTTAAGTGTCTTACTTTCGTTATTTCACCAAATTGCCTTGTTTTTTATTATCTGGTTCGGCCCAAGCTGTGAACACTGAACAGCTTGTTGACGTCAACAAATGGGTCTTGTTTTCAGTGACGAGGCGACCTTTAAATGATGACCAATCAAGACCAAATTTCTCTTCCGTATGTTTTACACCAAATGGAACAATTTTAGGGGGTGTCATAGGAAAATATCCATCGTTTAATTTTCCCCCTATTACCTAGTGACACCCTAATATATATATATATATATGTTATATATATATATCGGGCTACAAGATTAGTTGCTAGAATGCGCTGTGCATTGAATTATTTTTATTATTTTTGAGAAGATTGATTCGAATTATTGCAGTACCACGCATATTTCATTAAATTCTTCCCAAATTCTAAAATTCAGTATTTTTAAACTAAAACAATTATAATACTTAGAGTTGTCAGTGAGGTCATTATACCAATATTATTTCTTTATGCGTATTTCATTTCACCATTAAAAAGAATTACCTGAAGCACGCCCATATATATATATATATATATATATATATATATATATATATAGAAACACACATTTCCTATATAAATAGATGCATGTAAAGTTTCTTTTGATAGCTATATAAAGCTATATAAAGTTTCTGTGTAGCTATTATTGGAGATTTCTCACTTAATATGAATAGAAAACACGACAGTATATTATTTTCAAATTAATAGGCATTATTGCTGTCCATTTATAAATAGTGATTTAATTAGACGAGCTTTTTAAAAATCACGTATTGTGTTCGAAAGACTTAATAACTTCTAGGTTAATAAACATTTTACTGACAGCTTTAATGTGCAGCCTGCACACATAGGGTGTATATATATATATTACTGTATATATATATATATATATATATATATTATATATATATATATATGTGTGTGTGTGTGTGTGTGTGTGTGTGTGTGTGTGTGTAGAAATGAACAATGAATAATCCATTCATTCATATAATTTTGATGATACTTTGTAATATTTATATAAGCCTTATATTCTTATTCATATATTCATTTTTACATATCAGGTCCAAAATCGTATGACACGAGTTTGGATAAAATTTTGATTTGCTTTCTATTTTATAATTGGTGAATTATTTCCTTGTAAACTACTTAATTATTTTGTATAAAACCCAAAATCGTACAACGCTGACACAAGTTTGGATACATTTTTGGTTTGCTTTCTATTTTATAATTGGTTAACTATTTCTGTTTAAACAACAATCATTTTCGTAGACTTAGCTTAATAATGTAATCTCGTTCATTTTTTTTGTATACATTCTCTCTCCGTTGTAAAAGATGAAGTCATGTCTTGCTTAACTTTTAATTTTTAATCTTAAGCCTTTAATTTTCGCCATGTGCCTGTTTTTTTGTAATTCATGATGGGAAGGCATATTTCAATTCCATTTTTAGTTAACTCGGCAGATCATGATAACATCAGAGCTGTCAATATACGATTTAAATAAAATATAGATTCCTCTTGCTTAGCAGTTTACACATTGCTTCAGCAAAATTATTTGTTTTGTCTTTAAATGTTTTGTAAAGTAAATCAGCGGATTGAGAATAATAATAATAATAATAATAAAAACCAGCATTAAATAATAATGACGTCAGTAGGAAGTTTAGTATAAAAGCCCATAAAATTTCTCCAATGGGCATTCTGACTAGACTTAGAGGCTGAGTAAAATATAGTAAGAAATATCTTTGTCTTCTTCTTCGAGCCTTGCTCTCTTCAAAGAATTTAGTCTTAAATAGAGAGAAGTAATTTCCCGATACGTTATAAGCAGTGTTGGGCACTAAAGCGTTAATCCGATAACAGTTAATTAACGAAGTTAACTTTTTTTAACGGACTATTAACGGAAGTTAATTTCCATTTATCGTTATCGGACCAGTTAACTTCCGATAACTCGATATTTAGTCTGTTAAAGTCCGTTAACACGTTAACTGCGAGGAGTCATTCACGGAAGATCACCGCTCCGCGAATGAATTCAAACCGCCATAACTTCAGTCTGCCAATTCCGTCCTCTGCCACAGTGGAACGGCTCTTCTCTCTCGGCAAGGACATCCTGATGCCCAAGAGGTCAAGACTGGCAGTTGGGCCTAACTTTGAGAAGTTGGTCTTTCTGAAGGGCAACCAGCACATTGTGTCATAGTCTTTAATAAATGTGCCTAAAATTAATTTTACCTTTCAGTTCCCGCCATAATAATTCTCTGGTAAATTAAAATTTAGTTAATGGTTAGTGGTTACAAGGGTTTCAAAACATGTAATCAGTACATTTTTTATTAAAAATAAAAAAAAAGTTATTAAGCAAAAAAGTTGCAAAACTTGATAAAAATACAGTTAAATACCTATTTATTGTTGGATTTTGCATAAATAAACATTTTTTATGGGTTTTAAAGCTTTTTTCCTTGATTTTTTTAAATGTTAGTAAAGAAATAGTTATCGTTAACGGATTATCGTTAACTTCCGTTAACTTTGCAGTAAAATTATCGGATTATCGTTATCGGAGTTAAAAATTGGGGTTAACGGATTATCGTTATCGAAGTTAACTTTTTGGTTAAAGGTGCCCACCACTGGTTATAAGAAGAATCGAGGAACCTTCAGAGAACTTAGTCGTAAATAGAGAGAAATAATTTCCCGATACGTTATAAGAAGAAATCGGAGAGTAGCATAGAAGAAAACCACTGCTATTCCCTATACGGTATCAGCTACTCCAGAGTAACAAATCCGTTGCTGCCACCTAACCAGAACCCCCGCCAACTTCGAACCGACCACGGCCATAGACGGAGGGGTTAACAACTGGCGACCCTGCATCAGGATTCTTCCAGCCTTCCAGGCCCTGGAAACAGAACAACTCTGCAATTAGGATTCTTCCAGTCTTCCAGACCCTGGAAATAGAACAACTGGCGACGCCCATTCTTCATCCAGGAACAAGTAGCCAGCAAGATACGTCTTCAGGACACGTCTTCAAGGATTTCGCCGTAGGAATCTTGTTAAGTAAAGATCTTTTTTTTTTTTTTCAAAGTAATCTCTAAACATTTGAGAAGTCAGTATTAGTAACATTTAATAATGAGTATCAAGCCAGAATTAACAAGAAACACAGTGAACATTCACTACACCAGTGATACATTTCTTTTTAATGAAACAGTTATTTTCACTATTATAGTTAGTATAGAATAATTTTATTTTATGTACCAAACATAATATTACGGTACCTTCGTGTACATTCGAGTGAAATGTTTACATTTTTAAATTTTTGTTTACAATTTTTTCAAATTATTGAATTGAATTGACTTGCAATTATTGTGCATTATTATAATGCACAAATTGTGCATTATTCGTGTATTTCTTGGATAGAGAAAGAGATAGTTTATAGAGATAGTTTATAGTTTATAGAGATACTTGATAGCAGTTCAAGTCAGTCGGTTGCATCCAGAGGGACAACCGCCCCAGAGAGTTAGTTATAGAGATACTTGATAGCAGTTCAAGTCAGTCGGTTGCATCCAGAGGGACAACCGCCCCAGAGGATAATAAATAGCTTAATGCTAAGAGAATCAGTTAGTTCGGATTTCCGAAAGAAATAGGAAGCCCACTCCACTTGATAGCAGTTCAAGTCAGTCAGTTTGAAGTCAGTTTGAAGTCAGTCAGTTTGAAGTCAGTCAGTTTGAAGTCAGTCAGTTTGAAGTCAGTCAGTTTGAAGTCAGTCGTTTGAAGTCAGTCAGTTTCAAGTCAGTCAGTTTCAAGTCAGTCAGTTTCAAGTCAGTCAGTTTCAAGTGCAGTCAATTTAATTCAACCTTTTTTTTGTTGTAAGAAGAAGGAAATTGACAGATTTGTCTCTTTTTGCATGCAGTATATGCGTATATAAATATATAGGTGAAATATATATTTTATTGTTGTAACAAAAAAAACGGTTTCTGCAAAGTATATGGTCAATTTATTTTTTTTTAAATGGGTATGAAATTTTTTTTTATTTGAATTGTCTCGCATTGTTATAACAGAAAACGGAATTTTGGATTGATTTTCATTTTTATAATGGACTCCTAAATTAATTGTACCTAACTTGTCGTATACAGTATTATAGTTTGTGCGTGCGTTTGTTTGTTGACTCGTGAAAAGGATTTGTTTTCCTTTTTCTCTCGCTCTTTCGCGTCTTAAGCAAATGCGCAAGGTTTCGTCTTTTCTTTTTTTCTTTTTGTTTGCGGTTACTGTGTTGGTACGCAAATAGTTGTTTGTTTTTTTGTGCTTTTTCGGGTAAATTAAAATGAGTGTACAATTCGAGTAATATGTCGAAATCGACAGGCAAGTTTTGCATCTTCGTTTGGGATGACTTTATTAAGTGTTTATTTAAACCGAAATAGGTAATGTCACGCTTAAGTTTTTTCGTTTCAATTCTGTTGTATTTACGGTATTAGGGATAAGTTTTCTTTCTTGTTTTTCTTTGTTTCGCTTCGCCTTCCTCATTTGTAAGTCCATTTTTCTGTCCTTTGTCGTTTTTTTTCGAAGAAAATGGATAGATATAATTATTTGACGAGTAATATCCCTAAGGTTCCAATTTTTAAGGGGAGAGAATACGGTGAAGTAGTACCCCGTACGTGGACGAATGGTTTGACGCATTAGAGGGATATTATGTTCATTATAACGTTCGCGATGACATCGCGAAGATTCGAATGGTTACGCACTTCTTAGACGATGAAGAGGGTTGCGCAAGGAACGTCTTGCACCCATTCTTGTTGGAAAGTTTTACTACGTGGAACGCTTTTGGAATTATGCTACTCAAGTGTTCCAACCGGTAGGCTACAGCGACGAAATAAATGCGACTGCATTAAGGAAGACGGATGGTCGGAAGCTTTCTGGACCCCGCGCGAAACCATCGATGACGCAGACGATGAAGTATGTTCGTATGTTTCGGAAACGCCTTCTTGGGCTCACGAAATGGTGCTTTTCGACGAGAGCTCACAAATTTTCATGAAAACTTCTGTCAACAACCAAGCGGTTTTGGCTCTTGTTGAGGACTGCTGTCAGGCGAATTACATTAAACAAGACGTATACAAGAAGTTACTTAAGACGGCTACGGGAAATTTCGATTTGCGTTCTCGCTTGACCTGCATTGATGATGGTTGGGAAGAAAACAGTACCGGAGAAATTATTCTTCCTATTGAGTTTGATTCAGTCCCTTATCTGACCCCATTTGTGGTCATATCTGAAGGAGACTGGGATGGAGATTTAATCCTGGGGATGAATTTCTTTATTACGCACGATTTCTATGTGGCCGATAGAGAAGCAGGCCTAATTCGAGAGAGAACCCACCTTTCGAGTATGTGTGTCACCCCTACTCTTCGCTCTTTTCGACTCAGGGTGAAAGAATTGTTTCAGAGAGCCCGAATGACTCCCTGGAACCAGTTCAAAATAAAGAGGAACTGCTATTAGATGGGGAAGATTTTTCATCAATCGTCAATTGTTCCGTTCCAGTTCCGGCGAACGAGGAACTAGAAAGCCAACATACCTTTGGTAATTTTGAGCACGAAGACTCGAATGTCTTCACAGTAGACCCCTGTGACTCCATCGAGAGCGAGTCACTCCCTTCGGTTACAGTTAGGCAGGAACTTGAAGTTCCCAGAGTTTCGGTTATTCCAAATAAATCTGAAGACGTCTCCTTTGAGTTCCGGTTTGGTCATTTCGCTTGAATCCCTATTTAAGGAAGATGACGTGATTCTGTTTTCAAAGGTAGAGGATTTTCCACCCAATTCCGAGACTAAGCCTACAGGTGCCGGGAGCGAACCCGAACCTACTTCGCCGTCGAAGTTGTTCGTACGGAAAGGCAAGCGCGGAATACACTTGTCCATCCAGTTAGTTTGTGTAGCATGCACGATACGCTGGGTGTCCTCAGTACGACAAGGGAAGTGCCCTATGAAGAGGCTGTCTCAAACCCCACGACGGAAGCGCTCTATGAAGAAACTGTCCCAGACATCACGAGGGAAGTTCTCGATGGGGAATTTTCCGAGGGATCCCCCTTTTCCGCTAATTTACGTGAGGGCACGGAGAACTCGCCTATGTCCCTCGGACATGATGCAAGCTCGGCTTATGACCTCGAGTCTCATTGTCTTAATGAGGTTCAAATCTTGCCACGCGCCAACAACGCGTCTTTGACGAATTCGGAAGACAATTGCCACTCTTCTCTTCCCACCAAAGGGAATGATGCATCTTTGCATTGCTCTACAGGACAACGTTCATTCGATTCTGTACTTTCTAATCCGAAGGTTTGGAAATCGAAATGTGGCAGTACCATTTCAGACACCTGCCGAAAGTCTTCTCTTTCTCCTACTAAACAGAAGACTTATCTTCCTCCTGTTTCCCGTCCGATGAAACAGGATACTAATTTTTCTCCTGTCTCCTTGTTGGCCTTCCTCAGGTCAAACCACGGGTCAAGAACCTCGGCATTGACCATAACCTTCCTTCTCCTCCTCTAAATGTTCCTTTCTACCACCATAAAACAGCTTCTGGGAATACTTATGTTCAGAATTCATCGGCTTTCTTCGTTCTTGTCATCTTAATCTGTGTTTCAAGTCCTTTCTTACCCTTCTCTATCCCTATTATCTCGCAGCCCGATAGGCCACCGCCCTTCAAAGCTATCTCCAAGATTGGCCCCACTCGTTCAGACTCCTGCCTGTTCCTGAATATTCGATTGGTCACAATTTTCTGGAGCCATCTGCCACTTTGATTTCAGAAGCGGAACTTCCATCACTAAAGTCACTCGCGTAGCTCCAAAAGGACCGAATACACGAAACGAAGAACAGTAATCATAACGTCGGCTTACAACAATTACAAATTGTTTCTTTAACCGTACTTCCAGTTCCAGAGCAATGTCCACACGTAAACCTTTCACTGCACAATACCTTGAAATTTTATACCTTCCACGCTATAGAGTTTAGTCAATTCCAAAGTTCTAAAAAGTTCTCAAACGACCCATATCCGTTCAAAACCTTGCAGAAATCGTATCAAATTCACTTAAGTACTATTCCAATAGTTCATTGAAATTAATTTCTCTCAAATCTTGTTCTCATAAAGTTGATAAAAATCGCGTTTGATTTAAAAGTGTATGCACACGGTGAACTTAGACCAGTGTAAAAAGTGGACCTAGACAAATCAGACTCCAAGTGCTCAAGGACACACAAGTGACCGTTAACTATAAGTGTTCAGTAGTGCATAAGTATCGATTTTAGCGTAAAATTTAACTGATAAATATAGTGGATTAAGTACGAAGTAGATGTATTTTATTTAACTATTTCTTTTTTCCTTATGGAACATTACATCCAACTACTTCTGTAACTATTCTTTGTCTCCATATAACACTACATCCAATGGCTGTTGTCTGAGAGGATATTCAAACTAACCCCCTAGTTCCAACTCTGGGAAGGGAACCATGTGGAGAAGGTTTTCCACAGGAAAATAAATTTTTGTAAAATTTAACAATATCATTGTTTGTCTAAATTAACGTATGAATCCTTTTATTCTGTTTGCATAAATTAAAGTATTAATCTTTGAATTTTTAATATTTTATAACTCGCCTCGATGCCCCAGTGGATCATCTGGCCTCTTTCTTAACCTTGACTCCAGTGTGTCAAATCTATAATCTTAAACAGAGATTCCTAAATTCTAAATGTTCTTTTCGCTAATATAAACCACATAAAGGAGTTAAGTGTAGAACCAAAATTATATAAATTCCTTTGCTAATATCATTGTTAGACAACCTTTGCAACCTTAAGAATCTTTTGTAAACGTGGCACCATGGGAGTTTCTCCAGGGCAAAGTGCAAACACTTTGAGAGGGCAGTCGAAGCCTCACCCCTCTTGCGAGTGCGTGCCTCGCCCTTTGGGCAGCCGGTTCGGCTCAGGTCCTTGGTTCGTTAAGAACTCTCTAAGCAAGTGTCATGTTAAGGATTTGATTTTCTAATTACTGTGCATTGTAACTTAACCACCCCGACTTCATGTTGTGTATATAAATCTATATTATAACAAACCATTTGTTATCATCTATTTGAATTAGTTAGGATGTTATATTATTGTATTAATATCATTCTAGAGGGAAGAGCCCTGTAAAAATGAACAATGAATAATCCCTTCATTCATATAATTCTAATGATACTTCGTAATATTTATATAAGCCTTATATTCTTATTCATATATTCATTTTTACATATCAGGTCCAAAATCGTATGACACGAGTTTGGATAAAATTTTGATTTGCTTTCTATTTTATAATTGGTGAGTTATTTCCTTGTAAACTACTTAATTATTTTGTATAAAACCCAAAATCGTACAACGCTGACACAAGTTTGGATACATTTTTGATTTGCTTTCTATTTTGTAATTGGTTAACTATTTCTGTTTAAACAACAATCATTTTCGTAGACTTAGCTTAATAATGTAATCTCGTTCATTTTTTTGTAAACATTCTCTCTCCGCTGTAAAAGATGAAGTCATGTCTTGCTTAACGTTTAATTTTAATCTTAAGCCTTTAATTTTCGCCATGTGCCTGCTTGTTTGTAATACATGATGGGAAGGCATATTTCAATTCCACTTTTAGTTAACTCGGCAGATCATGATAACATCAAAGCTGTCAATATACGGTTTACATAAAATATAGATTCCTCTTGCTTAGCAGTTTACACATTACTTCAGCAGAATTATTTGTTTTGTCTTTAAATGTTTTGTAAAGTAAATCAGCGTATTGAGAATAATAATAATAATAATAAAAAACCAGCATTAAATAATAATGACGTCAGTAGGAAGTTTAGTATAAAAGGCCATGAAATTTCTCCAATGGGCATTCTGACTAGACTTAGAGGCTGAGCGTTACCTGTAACATTTTAGCAGTAAAATATAGTAAGAAATATCTTTGTCTTCTCCTTCGAGCCTTGCTCTCTTCAACGAATTTAGTCTTAAAAGAGAGAAATAATTTCCCGATACGTTATAAGAAGAAATCGGAAAGTAGCATAGAAGAAATTCACTGCTATTCCCTATACGGTATCAGCTACTCCAGAGTAACAAATCCGTTGCTGCCACCTAACCAGAACCTCTGTCAACTTCGAACCGACCAAGGCCATAGACGGAGGGGTTAATATATATATATATATATATATATATATATTATATATATATATATATATATATATAAAATAAGACACACCACATGCTTGAAGTTGTACAATGTAGTATTAGTTGATACGTATTCATTTATTTCCACTTAAATGGTTTTTAAGTACCTCTGAGATCAGCTGAATTTGATAAGTTAGAAAGGTTTTCAGTTATGCTAAAATATGTTTTGGTATGTGAACAGTGTAAGAGTCCCAGGGTGTGAAAGTTATGTAGTTGTGGAGAGATAAACCAATTGTGAATTAGACTTTGTCATATGAACATAATGTACAATTACAATGTTTAGGGGGTATTTTACAAATTATTTAGCAGTATATTGGCTGAAAAGGCTTAAACATCATTCAAAATGGTCAATAGGGCCTACCCGATTTCTTCAATCATGTTTTCACTCTTCATTTGCCCGAAGCATATTTAGTAATATATTGGCTGAAAAGGCTTAAACATCATTCAAAATGATCAATAGGGCCTACCCGATTTCTTCAATCATGTTTTCACTCCTCATTTGCCCGAAGCATTCATATATCTTCACACAGTTTATACGAACGTTTTTGTAGACCTACTCTCCAAAGACATGCTTCAATTTGCTCAATGTAGAACTATCAATCTTAATCCTAACCTGCAGTAGGGGTAAAGAATGAAAGAACTGTATGGAGATTGATGGATAAGTTTCCGTAAGGAGGGTGTAGCCTGAAAATATAAATTATAGGAAGTCCTAAAAGCACACATTTCTAGTTTGAGTGGTGGGCTTTGTAGTAAAGTTTTGTGCAGTCTTCATCAAAATGAATGACTACACATTTTGTAACGTTGTTAATTAAAATTACTTATATGCATTTGTATAAGCCCAATATCTCTTTTCATGGTAAATCTGCGACCACCACAGTGTTCTCATGTTCACTTATTACCTAAGAGCATCATTTTTACCCCTGTGCTTTTGATATAAACGTCTCACTATTGAGTTTACATCACAAAATGTGTACGTACTGTTGTTAGTGAATTAAATAACATCCCCTTAATGTGATTTGTGTAAATAATGTATTTAAGTAGGGCATAATTGCATCACTTTGTACAAAGGTATTTGAACTTAATTTGGTAGCTAATACAAAAAGAGAAATACTTTCTGAAGTTTCAAAGATGAAACAAGAAGCTTTTCCATACATATACACATATTATATTTGCAGCCTCTATTCCTACTGTAGTAAACTAGAATTAGCATGCCATGTGATGGTCAAAACACCAGATTCTCCCAATTTCATTTGTTTATCACTTGATGGCACTATTGTTATATGAAGAAATTAAATTTTTAATAATTTTCTACAGCGAATAAGTTTCTATATAGCTAATATTGCTGTTTTCTTATTTAATTTTAATGTGTATGGGAAACACTGCTGTTTATTTATTATTTTCAAAAATATGTAGCTTAAAATTGGGTAGGTTACTTCAAAATGTATAATGATGTACTGCATCATTTCTTGATGTACTACAGTTGCTAGCATGTCATATGTCTGAGACAGGTAAATAAAATACCATTACATCATGGAAAAAGTATACAGTGGAGTGCCTTTCATCTCTCCCCTGTCTATGACCTCCAATATTTCAAATGCAGAGTGCCTAGGCACCTCAGAATCCTTGAACCTTTTGAGAGCCTACAAGTCATCCAATTTCCAATAATGAAAACAGATTCTTCCATCAGGCTTTCTCACCAGAGAATTATCGCACAAGTTGTTGAGGTCAAACAAAACTTGGTTCACAGTGCCTAAGTGGTTCTGTGATGCATGCCCACGGCATGTGGAACAAGTTAACATCACATTAAATTTAACCTTTTCAAATGAGAAGGTTGAGCCAATCACTAATTATGAAGCTAATTCTGACTTCAGCAAGCTTGCCAAGGTCATAGCCTACTGGATGAGATATGGTTTAGTGAACCATTTGACTTGAATAAAGGGTCTCATAACCTTTAGATTCATTGTTGTTCGCAGGCAATTGCTTAGGAGGCCTCAAAGATATATGTATTTGGTTAAATTAGTTTGCTTAAAGGAGGATTCATCAATTGTAGCAGTGAGAGCCCATTCACTTCGACGATGATGCATTATTTTTAATGTGATTTAACAAACAGCTAAATTTATCAATATCAGAAATATTTTTATTCCCAATCAAATTAAAGGTACTGATTTCCTTCTGACCCCCTTTTTCCTTTAAGAGGCGTTAGCTTATCCAAGTTAAATGTAGGCCTATGAGACTCAGCCATAATTATGAAAAAGAAAATTAGGAATGAAAATAATGCAGGCAGTGTAAGAGTGAACTTAAATACTCATAATTAATATTTGTCCTAGCCTAAGGTAGGCATAACAACAGGGTTACCCTATTACCTCCCCTATCAAGGCCTAATGACATTATGTGTAATTCTAGGACTCATAGAGAGATGCCTGATGGAATTTTGGTAGGATCCCGTTTTCATGCGGAATATGGACCGGGGAGTATGGAAATGTGTCTGCGTGGGTTGGCTATAATAATGATGACGATTTTAGGAGAATATTAAGAAAAAGAAACCGTAGATCAATAAATAAATAAAAAAAATTTACGCCTCTAGTTTTCCTACATCATTTTAAAATTCATAAAAACTTATAATCCTATAAATTCTAAAACCAAACAACCCTGAACTAGGGATTCGATTCTATCTGAAAAGGAATCATGCAAATATGTGTGTATATATAGATAGATAGATAGAGAGAGGGAGCAAGCCTTGTGTTTCGTGTAAATAAAATTAATAATTGGATGACAGAGATACTAAGAACTGAATTAAACTTTATTGTACTTCAAGCTCCAAGGAACTACCAATAATTTAAAAGAGTGTAATGGTTGGAGCTGTAAATATACATATATCTGATTAGTTTAGTGTATACTAGCCTAGATTATGAGAAAACTGAGGAATATATATATATATATATATATATATATATATATATATATATATATATATATATATGTGTGTGTGTATGTGTGCTTTTCTCTTTCAGTGAACCTTCACACCATAGTTTAATGAGTAAAATGTTAACACCTTTCTGTAGGCATCTGGATTAATAAATTAGCTACCAGGAAGTTCATTAGCATATAAATAATGAATACAGTAGCTATGAGATTTATGGAGAAAGAATTTATCGTCGTAATTAGTAATGAATAGATGGTAAAATCGTGTATATTCTCAGCTTAAGTTATGCAGGGTGCTTTGATAGTGGTAGTTGTGTGTTAAATAGTTGGCTTGTAAATGAAAATCTGAAAGATTTTGAATAGTGTACAACTGTACATCCTTAGAGGTCGTGAAATCGCCAGTTTGTACAATGTGATAGGAGTGGCCTACCAAATCTGAGATCATCCTAGTTAACTACTCGCGCTCTAAAAGTTCCCTTATACAAAGTTAGGAATTTTTTCCATTTTATGGGAACCACCATTTTTTTTTAATGAATACAAGATTTTGCAGCATTTTTTATGCTGATTCCAAATATATTATTCTTTTTCAGGAGAAATAAAAAATAAGAAAGTTATAGTCAATAAATTTTTATTATTTACATGATATGCCACGATGACGTCATTTGTACGATAACGTCATCGTAAGCGCTCAGTTAGGGCCTAATAGCCTATTTCTAATAGTTCAAATCAGTTGTTAATTTACCTTGAATGAAAATATTTGCTTCGACTTGACAATATGGAAAATTATAACCTAATTTGGCTAGCAAGAAATATCACCTGTGAAGAAGATGCATTAAAGTTTTTACAACAGAATGATGTTATTCCTAAAACCAAACAATGTAATAAAAAACACGAAATGTCGATAACCAAAAGAAGCGATAGTAAATGCTCAATGGAATGGCGGTGCTCAAAACAAACGTGCCGAGAAAAGGTGTCTGTACACAAGAGTACTTGGCTAAAGGATTCAAAACTACCTCTTGAAACTATAATTTCATTAATGTATTGTTTTTCTCAAGAGTATACAACGATCAAATTTTGCGAAAAGGAATTCGGCATCTCCCATGGAACAATCATGGATTATAACAATTACTTTAGAGAGGTAATTAAGTTTTAAACAATTAACCTAACCTAACTAAACTAACCTAACCTAACTAACCTAACCTAACCTAACTAACGTAACCTAACTTAAACTATGCAATATATCTATTTCAATTTCAGTTGTGTGCTGAACAACTCCTGAAGTCCCCACCGATCATCGGAGGGGAAGGCATGCATGTTGAAATTGATGAAACATGCTTTTCGAGAAGAAAATACAATCGGGGTAGAACATTGCCACAATAATGGGTATTCGGCGGTATATGTCGCGAAACAAAAGAAGTGTTTCTGTATGCCGTTCCAGATAGGACCAGTGAAACATTACTCGACTGTATTAAAGCAAGAATACGCCCAAAAACAACTCTTATCAGCGACATGTGGAAGGCATATAGCAACATAACAAAACTTGATGGATTCTACTTTACGCATCATACCGTCAATACCGTCAACCATTTTAAATGTTTTGTTGATCCCGACACGGGTAACCACACTCAAAACATCGAAAGTTTGTGGCATTCCTTAAAACTAAGGAACAAACGTCAAGGTGGTACAAAACGTGAGATGCTGGATTCATATCTATGCGAGTTCCTTTGGCGACATCGTAATAAAAACAAAGACTTGTTAATGCAAATTTTGAATGATATTGTTCATTTTATGAGAAAATAAAGAAATATCGTATAAATAATAAAATATTAATGACTATAACTTTCTTATTTTGTATTTCTCCTGCAAAAGAATAATATATTTGGAATCAGCATAAAAAAAATGCTTCAGAACAATATATTTATTTAAAACAATGGTGGTTCCCATAAAATGGAAAAAGACCCAAAGTTAGTACACTTAACCTTGCCAGACCTAACCCAATTTAACTTCTAACTACCATAATCCAGGCTACTGTAGCCCAATTACTTTTATAATGAAGTCAAATAACACTTAAAAGAATAATAAATCAGCGAATATTTTGCGGGTTCATAACTTTTCAACAGGTCGTTTTCATCAAGATTTTATCCTGAACACTGAGAAAACAAGATAAAATCTAGGTTTATATATTGTATAACTGAATTAGGTGTTCATTATTAAAGTCGATCCTATATCATAATCAGCCTAATCTAACTGAACTTAACCAGATATAAAATAAACTAACTTAGCCTAACTTAACGTAATCTTTTTTATGCGGGAAGGAGGAGGCTAAGGGCGAATCCCATAGAGGACGAAGAGAACCAAAGTGAAGGTCCAAGGTTTTCGAGATTCCTGGACATTCTGTTCTGCGTTTGAAAGGGTCATAGACAGGGGATACAAGTTGGACTGAATCTTCCTTAGTCCATGTGTTGTATATAGTAATTCGCTGAACAATTAAGAACTCCCTTAAATAAAAATCCATTTTCCTTATAAATATGCATAGAAAACTGCATTACTTGGATAGACCCTACTAAATGCACCTATAAATACTATTTCGTAACATTACTGTGGAAAAAATTTAACTGTAAGCGTTAGCTGTCTTGTTTACTCTTTTTGATTAAAAAATAAATTGCATATATTAAGCTGAGCATGAAATTTCTCGGTGTTAAATGTCATGTTGTCTTCTGACCATTTGTATATTTTGTTCGTGTCCCTCTGCAAGGCCTCCACTTCATTTACATCGCTGATTTTTCTGCTGATCTTTGTATCATCTGCAAAGGATGTTACTATACTGTTGCTGTTTACACCGCTGTCTATGTCTGTTAGCATGATAATGAACAGGAGTGGGGCCAGTATTGTACCTTGTGCAGTGGCGGTCCTAGCTTACATGACGCCCTGGGCGAACCTCACCTTCAGCGCCTCCCCCCCTGTTCGCCAACACACACACATTCGAATCCCCCCAAAATAAAGGACAGACATAACTCTTTCACAAAATAACTTTTTATTGGACTAATTGTTGGAACTTCAGAACCAAAACAAAGACTCAATTTTTGAATTTTACAAATCCTTCATCACGTAAATAGAATAACTCACTTAAGAGAATGTAATTATGATACTATGAACAGGAAAAATACAAATTAAATTGCACAACTGCCATAAATAAACTATTTTTATTTATTTCTTTATTTATTTATTCTTATTTTTATTTTTATTTTTTTTGCAGGCGCTCATGCCGCCCCTCCACAAATGCCGCCCTGTGCGGCTGCCCATATTGCCCATATGAGGAACCGCCACTGACCTTGTGGTACTGAGCTGCATACTTTCGATTCTGATTATATACCTTGAATTTTGACAACCTGTAGACATTCTTTGAGGAAGTTGTTGATCCATTTTCCAACTTTGCCTGTTATTCCCATATATTTCATTTTATATGCTATTATACCGTGATCACATTTGTCGAAAGCTTTAGCAAAATCTGTGTATATGACATTGGGTTAATATTTGGCTGGACACAGGGGCTAACGAGAAATGAGAGGTTGTGTTTCACTAACACTATTTTTCATGCTCTTTACGATGGTACTAATCATTTTTTGTGCTAGTGCGCAGTTATAAAATTCATTTAATATATAATTTTTACGTGGAGACTCCGTGTGTATGTATATATGTATGTATCCATGTATGTATGTAAGCGCTCCGTGTGTTTGTATGTACGGTAATGCGTTTCGTGGACGTATCACTTGTTTTCAGATTGTCACATGGCTGGATTGGGCCAATTAGACACTGTCGTCCCGGTGAAGGATCGTTCTGCGGAGATACTAATACCGATTATACAGCGCTTCATTAAACCAGGAACTCACATCCACAGTGACTGCTGGAGAGCTTATAGTGAACTAAGGAATCTCGGGTATTTGCATTCCACCGTCAATCATAGTGCTAACTTTGTGGACCCGGAAACAGGCGCCCACACGCAGAACATCGAACGTTTGTGGAAGGACGTCAAACGTTGGGTGCTACGTCCTGGGAATAAAAACGTCCGCTACTCGCAGTACCTAGCCCGATATATGTTCATAAGTGAACATCGAACGGAAGAGTGCCTTCACGCCTTCCTAAGGGAAGTAGCAAAGCTCTATCCCCCAGAACAGTGAAACCCATTCCAGGTAAGTTTTATTAATCTTCACATGGCTTAGTATTGCCTAACCCAACCTAACCTTACCAACCTAACCTAACCTGTTAGCAGGTTAGGTTGGTTAGGTTAGTTAATTTAGTTAGGTTAGCTAGTTTTTTATCAGAATTACATTTTCCTGGTGTAGTTTTCTCTGCTTTGTTGGAATTTGACACACATTTCTTGTGCAAATGAGTAGAAACACTCCGTATTTTGGAATGGAAAAAAAGAAGTTTATATTCATTTGCACAAGAAATGGGTATCAGATTCAAACAAAGCAGAGAAAACTACACGAGAAAAATGTAGCCCCTGTGTCCAGCCAAATATTTACCTGACATTGTAGTTGTCATTGCCTCCCAGAGCATCTAGGATATTGTTGTAATGTTCTATCAGTTGTGATAGGCAGGATCTACCTGATCGGAATCCGTGCTGATTTTCGTTGAATCTTTCCAGTGTCTCCAAGAAATCATAACTTTTCTTTCTAACTATTCTTTCAAATACTTCGGTGAGGTGGGATGTCAATGACACTGGTCTATAGTTCTTTGCTTGAGATCTGTCCCTTCCTTTATATATAGGGACAATGTTTGCTCTTTTCAAGATGCTCGGTATTTCCCCAGTGTTTAGAGATCTTCTCCATATCCAGTATAACCATCTAGGACGTTTTGGCGCCGACATTTTGGCGCTGGACGTTTTGGCGCCACCGTTTTGGCGCCGCCGTTTGGGCGCGGAGGCGGTTTGGCGCCGCCGTTAATTAGCACTAAGTATTAAGTAGTAATACTTGGTTATTGACTTGAAGTGCTCTGTCTTTTCAGATAAGTTGTGTTGTTGCCCTTAATAGCATAAATGTATGAAAATATATCAAGTAAGAAAGGGAAACAGAAGTTTTCACATAATGGATATTTGTATGTGTTTGAAAATGTAGCAAGCTCGACCCTTCGTTACTTTTTTGGCGGTGTATAATACTGTATATATAATATGGATACTTTTCCGTTATCTGCCCCATTGAAGATTGGTTAGGTTCAGTCATGATATTTTCGTTAAAACTAACAAAAATATCACGACTTAACCTAACCAATCGTCACTGCCCGGTTAGGTCAATTGTACGCCCTTGACGATTGGTTAGGTTAAGTCGTGATATTTTCGTTAGTTTTAACAAAAATATCACGACTTAACCTAACCAATCGTCAAGGGGGCAGATAACGGAAAAGTACCTATATTATATATACACCTTATAACACACTGACTCTTTTGCTCGCACCGCCAAAAAAGTAACGAAGGGTCGCGCTTGCTACATTTATCAAACACATACAAATATCCATTATGTGAAAACTTCTGTTTCCCTTTCTTACTTGATATATTTTCATACATTTATGTTATTAAGGGCAACAACACAACTTATCTGAAAAGACAGACAGCATTTCAGGGTAATAACCAAGTATTACTACTTAATACTTAATACTAATTAACGGCGGCGCCAAACCGGCTCCGCGCCCAAACGGCGGCGCCCAAACGGCGGCGCCCAAACGGTGGCGCCAAAACGGCGGCGCCAAAACGTCGGCGCCAGAACGTCGGCGCCAAAACGTCCCATTCCGCCAGTATAAAGGTGTAGCTATTTCGTTTTTACAGTTTTTAATCAATAATGCGTTCCAATTGTCCGGACCTACAGCTGAATGTGGTTTCATTTGTCCTCCATCTTCTGGAGTAAATTCAAAGTCTGTTATACACTCTCCTTGCCAGAATCACGCCGAGAGTAGTTAAAATTAACACGATACATCTCGTCGACAATTCATTCTGGAGTTCTGAATCTTCCTCAGTCCATCTTTCCCCCTGTCTATGACCCTATAAGTGTTAGAAATGTTGAAACCCAGTAAAGTAAAAATGTGTTGTATACAGTAATTCGATGAACAATTAAGAACCCCCTTAAACAAAATTCCGTTTTTTTTATAAATATGCATAGAAAACTACATTACTTGGATAGACCCTACTAAATGCATCTATCTAATATACTATTTCAGAAATGAAGCCTTATATATATATATAGTAAATACTATTTCATAACATTACTGTGGAAACAATTTTAACTGTAAGCGTTAGCTAATTACTGTTTTTAAATAAATTTGTGTATTAAGACAGAATCTGAATAAATTCGTCTGACATGAAGGAGGAAAATGTCTACAAACTATATTTTTCCCTTAATAATATGTACATAATAAAGAACTTAATTATACGGAGAGCACAGCTTCTCCATTAAATATATACAAATTAAATAAATAGCGCAGTTTGGCACCTAATCTTGTAGTCCGATATATATATATATACACCGCCTTCTAAAAGATTACTGTGGAAATTTTAATTTATTTTGTTTAATTTATTTAATTTATTTAATTTTGATTAAAAATAAAATTGCATATATTAAGCTGCGCGAACTGGCAACTAGTTTTGTGGAATATATATATATATATATACACTTCCATCTAAGGAAACTTTACATGCATCTGTTTATATACGAAATGTGAGTTTATATACAAGGTGTCTCAAAAGTCAGTTTACCGAGGAAAATGTTTTCTCCTGATGATTATTCTAAACATTATGAAAAAAATTTTTACAGCAAAAAGCCAGCATGTCTTCAGGACCTTAAAGACTACATTTGTGAAGAATTCCAGCTCTTAAGCAATGATAAGGAACTATGTAAAGCAATTTGCCAGTCAACCGTTGACAGATACAAGATGTGCATCGAACAACATGGACGACATTTTGAACAGTTATTGTAACCAGAACCATTCTCATCTTTTGTAAATATGTTTCAGAAATTTTTTTCTTTGTTTTGTTTTGTAAATATATTTATGAAACAAGTTTTTCCTTTGTAGTAAACTCATCTTAGGAGAACATTTTCTTCGGTAAACTGACGTTTGGGACACTCGGTATATATGGGCGTGCCTCAGATAATTCTTCTTTAATGTTGAGATGAAATACGCATAGAGAAATAATATTGGTATAATGACCTCACTGACAACTCTAAGTAAAATAATTAACCGGGCATTGAATTAACCTAACAGGTTAATATAACGGAAAATGGCCGGTTAGGTCAACTGTACGCCTTTGATAATTGGTTAGGTTAAGTTTTAATGTTTTCGTTAGTTTAAACGAAAATGACGAGAGCAAAAATACATCAGAAACAGTTTGGTAGTCCCGATAATACGTAAGTACCGAATTTATTAATCATTTAAATGAAATTAGTTAATATGTAAGCGATAATCAGCTAGTAGGGGACCAAAATGTCTTTATGTCATCTAAAATCGCAGAAAAAAAGCCGCTGCTTTCGGTACGTTGTCGCCACATGAATTCCGCAAGATACGAGTCCAGATGATGGCGGGCGGTTGGGTATTCCCGTTAACAGGAAAGCACCATATACTGCCTTCTAAACAATATATCGCAAAATCACGGTGAAAAATATTTTAATGGCATACTTCAACAAATTACTGTTTTGGAACATCTCTCCAATAAAGATATACAAATTAATTAAATAGCACGATCTAATCTTTAAACATGATAAATGCGAAAAATAAATAGTTAGCCCTATTTTAATTTCTATTTTGTTTTAAAAATCATATTAAGCTTTTTATGCTATAGTTTAAAGATAAATTGGCATATTAAGGTGAAATTTTGTTTTTGTATTAAACTTAGTTATCATATTCGATTTTTGTTTAAAAGGTCGCCCACCCAACGTCAAATTGGCCTCGTGGTGTTCCACTATGAGAAGCTTAATAGGAAAATTATTAGCGTTGCTCCCTCTCCCCCCCCCCCCCGTTTTTTTATTTTTATCTTTTTTTTTTTAGACTTTGTCGATTTATTCCCTGGTTCCATGAACTTATTTGTTTATGCTTAATAGCTTTGTCTATTAATTGGGTCGTGTTTAAGGACCTTGTCGGTTTATCAGGAGCTGGTAAGTAAAAGCCGTAAGGTGGGTTCGGTTAAGTGATGGTAAGCTATACTTAGACGAATGGTGGTTGTGGTGCTGCGGTGTTTTTTTTTTGTGTGGTGGTTATGCTCGTATATATTTTGCTATTGGGGCTTTACATGCATCTGTTTATATGTGTTGTGTGTGTGTGTAATAATAGGGGATCTATGGGGTATACCTAGTCAGGGAGTGTATGTGCGTTTGTGTACGCTTTTAATTCGTTCGAAGGTTATTAATATATACAAGCCATTTATGCCTTCTAAGTCTTTTAAGCCAACTGGCTGATTAATTCAACTGGCGGATTTCGAGTTTTAAGACAAGTGATATTTCCGTGAGCTCCCATTATGCGTCTGCGTCTCGCAAGAGATGGATGGTCTTGTCTTCTCTCTCCTCCCCTCTTTGGGGGTGAGGCCTTCCCAACTTCTCCCCCAAAGAGACTAGGTGGACTACCCCAGTTTTCTGGGTGAATTCCCGCCTTTTTTCTGACACCCTGGGGGTTGGCACCTTGCAACAAGGGGGGTGGGGTGGGTTGCACTAACATCATTTTATCAACATTGCAATTGCTCTGCACTCGTCTTGTTTATGGCCATACAACTTGTCCAGCGCGAATTTGCTTATACATGGAAAAATAAATTCGAACAATTATATCACTGGCCAACAACTATTTTTCATCAGATATAATTATGGGTGGACTAGATAGCTGTTGGGATGCTGATTCCAAATCTGTTTTCGGTTTCTCTCTAGCACGTCTAGTTTTCGAGATGAGACGGATCATAATATATATCATAACATATATATATACAGTATATATATATATATATATATATATATATTATATATATATATATATATATATATATATATATATATATATATATTAGGGTGGCCCAAGAAAATGAAAGTTGAGAATATCTTTCTTCACAAGGCCATCCGTGTTCCATATCAAAATGTAAAAACTCATGCCAAAAATTAGACAGATCATACAATATTTAGAGGTCGCAACCAGTTCCTATATTTTAGGATTTGAAACAAAAATACAATATCAATGTTTATTTCAAAATTTAAAGTCAACAGCACAGAGCACATGTTATGCAAAAATATACTAGAACACACATGTCATAGCAGTAAATACAACTGCACTAAATCCTTGTATATCAAACAAACAACGTCACACCCGTTACTTTTTATTAGTCAAAGCCCAACTTCGTCGGAACTGGCAATCTTTTTCGGTGGCTGGCGACGAGTCGCAGTAGGTATTGTTTCTGGGTCTCGTCTTTCGTCAGTGCGGTATTGTAGGACTGAATAAGAGCGACTCCTCGTTCGGCACAGTCGTTGACGACCTTGAGGAGCCTGCACTTAGCCTTAAGTAAATGGTAAATGAGGTCTCAGCCAGAGGGAGGGAGGTTTGACAAGAATGTCTTGGCTTCATCTTGTCCTTTCATGGAGAGTATATCAAATATCTTCAAAGACCGGCTCGTGATGTACGACGCCAATGAAGAACGATGATCGAACACAGTCCCGTCCAGACGTCGCAAGAGTCTTTGGTTTGAGGGACGTAAGAAGTTGTCAACCATAGCTGCTTTGGTGATCTCATCGACGCGATCGTCGAAGAGGGCGAGAGGCGCGAGGTGCTCAGAGAAGTACCACTAATGGCGATAGAAGGCCTTAACAGCCGCCTCCCTGATGGCACGGTCAGGATATTCATGGAGGAGAGCAGTTAGGTTTAAGTCGTTGAAGGGGGCCCTCTCTGGGAGTTGGGCCTCGTGCCAGTAGCGAGCGTAATTAAGAGAAACGAAGAGGCAAATCTTTGTGACGCCAGCTGTCTCGTGGGCCGTCAACTTAATCTGGCTCCTGAAAAGGAAGATCTTCAGCGAGTATATTGCCTTAGCCATCCACCGCGCCTTGTGCGTAGCGCCTGGCGCAGGAAAGGACGGTTCTCCGTCGGAGGATCTGGCTCTTGACTGCCTCCGAGTAAAATGACATCAACTCCTCTCGTAGGCCATCCAGCATGCCAACGAAGAGCTCGTCTCCAGCAGAACGGAAATCAACTATATTAATATCAGGCCAGGTCTTCTGGAAGCATTTGAAGATTCCCACTTCAGGCCCACCGGTTGGTGTCAGGGCGACAGAAAATACAGCCGACAACATTACCTCGAACACGTGAAGACGGCACACGATCCAGATGAGCTCCTTGTCCAGAGCCTTCTCAATTAGGGTGCACGCGCCCATATTCAGCCCAGTATTGGTTGCCGTTGTGTCGAAGACTAGTCCCTGGATCATGGGTTTGAGGTTCCATTCCTCCAGCGTTTGGACACATGCATTGCACTGCTCCTCTCCCGTGCCGCGGCCGATCTTAGGGACGGCAAGAAGTTGCTCTGTTTCACCACCAGTCACCAAGATGGCGACGCGATCCACAAGCTTTTTTTGCCGGCGATATCTGGAAGCAGTTTACCGTCCCAATGGAGAAGTAGTGGGCTGTCCGGCGGAAAACAGCCTGTTGAGCAGTTGTTACCGCCTCACGAGTGGTGACCCGCGCTCGCTGAATGGTGTTCCGGGATAGTGCCACAGACTCCAGGTCATGACCGAGCGCTTGCGTGACGGCTCCTACGACGAACATGCAGGGCCGTAGCCAGACCAAATCAGTAGGAGGGGCGGAGAAATTGACAGGGGGGACAATGAAAAAATTCAATGTCATTTTTTGTGAATATCGAAATATACTGCAGAAAACATAATTACATAAACGTTATTTTATCACTTCACCTATTCCTCTTAGAACCAAAATACAAAAAAAATTCTCGAATAACAATACTGTTTATAAAGTGCTGAGTTTTCCCAGAGGGGGCATATTATTTTGCAGGGTGGGCTTTGCCCCCCCTGGCCCCCCTTGGCTACGGGCTTGCGAACATGGCAGCGCGGTCAGGGAGTTTCACTCGGTCGAGCGCGGCGGCTACTTCCTTGGTCACAATGGTCTTCTTCGATTTCTTATTCCTTGGCTGATCTTGATTGGATGTTGACGGAGCTTGGAAATCATCTTTGGACTCCGTCGATGTGGAGGAGCTACAGATGTCAGCAATGGCGGAACTAGACGGAACAGCCGTATTTGCCTGTTGGGCGCTCAACATGCTTTTTTCCTTTCGAGCACTGGCCTGATCACTCCTAAGGCGCTTGCGAGTCTCCTTGTTCGTCAAGGTCTTGTCGATCCCGGATATACTCGCGCTCGAGGGATCCTGCTGTTGCATCCGCAGGAACTGTTTGTCTTCTTCGTCCGTCATAATACTGAGGGCGTCTTTTCGTGAGATGTCAAATAGTTTGGTGAGATTCTCCTTGAATTTTCTTTCCTTGATTCGGCACCCGTCTTTCGGTTTCAATCGATTTTTCTTCAACCCACAATATTCTTCATAGAGCTTCCGAAACTTGCGCACGCCGGAGTCCACCCGCTGGGTCGGAATTCGTGCCTTGTCCCAGATTGTCAGCGCTCTGTCTATGGTGGCCTTAGCACTGTCACCGATTGTGGATCTCTTCTGGTGGTGAAACATGAAGTTCCTGAGAATAGCCCCGTTTGTTGGCAGGCCAGATCCCAAGATGTCCGGGTCCGGCTTACCCAGGAGCCAAACTTTCGGACTGCTCCTTGTCGTTGTCATGGTCTTGGCCTGTGGAATGGAAGATAAAATGAAAATTAGAGTTAAAGAACATATACATATGTTTTATGTAGAATACACTAGGCAACAAAGATTTTGTTACAGAAGACCAAATAGGTGCTCCTAGCTAATTTCGGTATGCTGATTTCAAATCTATAATTAGATTTTTTCTATCACGTCTAGATTTTGTGTAAAATGCAAATCACTTTTAGTAAAATTTTCTACCACGTCCAGATTTTGGTTTTAATCGGCTTAATGCCAGTAATATGAAACTTGCTTTTCAAGGTTAAAGCATTTTTTTTTGCCAACTATATACAAATTCGAACAATTTTGATAAATAAAATTTATCCCGAGTTGGCAACACTGAGTCAAGAGCATAGTAACGGGCAACGGCCCAACGGTCAGTCGCTACGTGACAGTCAAGCAGAACGGTTGTTGAAGCTCTCTGCTGATGAGCAAGTGACAGGTTGTGGTGACTTGTGTGTTTTTATAGCATTTGTTTTGTACTACGGTGTGTATTTCTTTTTATTTTGCACATCGTAATAATTACTTTCTACGTTTTTTCAGATATTGTATGGTAATTCAAAATGGCATCAAATACACGTGCTTGTGTAAATCACCCAGACAACTTCTGCTTTGTCTGTGGACAATATACACCTAAGCCACAACGTAGAAACATAACAACAAAGATTAAACTTGCCTACAAGTGTTATTTTGACTAAGTTAGGAGACCAACAGAGGGACTGGGCACCACATATTTGCTGTGCACAGTGCAATGCAATGTTAATAGCTTGGATGAATGGTAAAAGAAAAGCTATGCCGTTCTCAGTCCCCATGGTTTGGCGTGAGCCGAAAAATCACTTCAATGATTGTTATTTTTGTTTGACAAAGATTGCTGGTTTCACAAAGAAAAACAAATCAAAGATCACGTACCCAAACTGCGAATCAGCAATGAAACCAGTACCACATGATGAAACAAATCCACCACCAGTTCCACCAGCAACGATAACAGACAGCAGTTCATCTGAAGATTCTGCTAGTGATATAGAAACAGGGAAAGATGGCATATATGTTCCAGATGCAAATATTTCCCCACATTTGTTAAGTCAAGCGGAGTTAAATGACTTAGTGCGCGATTTGGAATTACCAAAAGAAAAGGCAGAGTTGCTTGGTTCAAGACTTCAAGAATTTAATCTTCTCCAACCAAACACCAAAGTTTCCCATTTCCGCCATCGCCATTTGCAGTTTTCATCATTTTACTTACAGGAAGAAAACGTTTGTTTCTGCCACGATATCAGTGGTCTGATGCAAGGGATTGGCTGTCGCTATGATCCAAAAGAATGGAGACTGTTCATTGACTCTAGTAAAGCTAGCCTTAAAGCTGTATTACTGCACAACGGCAATGAAAAACCTTCAATACCTGTAGCACATGCCACTGGCCTTAATGAGACTTATGAATCGATGAAACTGCTGCTAAGACTCATCAAATATAAGGACCACACATGGAATATTTGTGGCGACCTTAAAGTTGTATCATTACTTCTTGGGTTACAGTTGGGCTACACAAAGCATATGTGCTTTTTGTGTCTATGGAACAGCAGAGATGACAAGAACCACTACAAAAAACATGATTGGCCATCTAGAACTGAACATGTTGTTGGTAAATACAATGTGAAACACCCAGCACTTATTGACCCTCAGAAAGTACATCTTCCACCACTTCACATTAAACTTGGCCTTACGAAAAATTTCGTGAAGGGTATGGATCATCAAGGTAGTGGTTTCCAATATTTAAAGGATAAATTCAAAGGAATATTGACAGATGCTAAGCTAGAAGCTGGAGTTTTCACTGGACCACAGATCCGCAGTGTCATCCACGACTCATCGTTTCCATCTAACCTAAATGAGAATGAACTAGGAGCATGGACATCTTTCGTTGAAGTTGTCAAAAATTTTCTTGGAAACCACAAAGCTGAAAACCACCGTAAACTCGTAGAAAACATGCTTAAATCTTATGAAATAATGGGATGCAGAATGTCTTTGAAAATTCATTTTTTACATTCTCATCTTGACTTCTTCCCGGCCAACCTTGGGGCTGTAAGTGACGAGCATGGTGAGCGCTTCCACCAACAGATCTCAGTTATGGAAAACAGATACCAAGGTAATTTCAACCCAAATATGATGGGAGATTATTGTTGGTTCCTGCAGAAGGAGAGCTCGTCATCCTACAAGCGACAAAGGAAGAGGACACACCAAAGTTTCACTTAAGAACAGGAATTTGCCTTTCAGTAGTAACGCGCTTTGGGTGGATGGTTGGGCGCAGGGGTGGTAACTCCGCCAGCGGAATTCCGCTGTCTGTCTTAAGCCAGAATAAAGGAGGAAAGACATCCCTGTTCACTAATTATTTAAGTATGCTTAACATAAAACGTGGCACGGAAAAGTAGCTTAGACGGCTTTCGTAATAGAAGCGGGTGAGAAAAAAAATGAAAAATAGGGGTTTTCGGTTACACAAAATCTGGAAGTGATAGAGAAATTTTGATATCAGATCTGAAATCAGCATCAGCGCTTTAGTAGGAATCAGTAGTTCACGTGTCTGTAACAAAAAAAAAGTTGAAATTTGTTGCCTAGTGATATAAAACAAACAATTTTAACAATTTTAATAAACTTTTATAAATTTAAATTTTTTTTTAAATTTTAACAATTTTAAACAATTCATTGTTCCAAATTGCTTATCAAGGTCAGTGCAGTAAATGAATGACAGAAAAACTAAGCATAGTGTCCGCTACTCACTGGTGAAAAGTTTAACTTGCCTTATTGGTGTGATTCACTGCGCGGAACCCAGATGGCAGGAATACAACAAAAACACGTCTACACCTGCCGAGATTGGCGACCAACTGAGCTAGTGGGAAGAGTGCATTGCTATCATATAGTGATTCTTTGGATATAGGTTTACAGTGTACAGTGGCGTTGCTCGGCAAATATTTATTGTAGAACATAATGGTGACCCAAAATTACTGAAATTACGGAATTTAGATATTTTTACCTTGAGGTCGCGACCTCTAAATATTGGCCGATCTTCCTGATTTTTTGCATGAAGGCTTCTTTTGTGATATGAAACAGGAATAGCCTTGTGGAGAATAGCAATTCAAACTTTTATTTTTTTCAGTTAATTTTTGGGCCACCTAATATATATATATATATATATATATATATATATATATATATATATATATATATATATATATATATATATATATATATATATATATATATATAATATAATATATATATATATATATATAATATGCATATAACTATATATAATATAATAAATACATATATAATACTATACGGGGCTCCACTAAACCTTAGCCCCCCGGCCATGGCTTAAACCATTAGAGGTACAGTAAAACTAAACATACCTTACAAAAGAGAATTTAATCCTGCATTTAATGAAAAGCAATTAAAACTTGGTGTTCCCGCCATTGGCTTCCAAGACAGCCTGAATTCGCTTTGGGTAGCTTGCCAAAAATGACGTGAATAGATCTTGATCGTTACGCAAATTTGCTAAAACAGTTTCAATGTGTTGCGTCATTGTATCCTTCCAAAATCGATTTGCTGCAGGTTTTTGAAACAAGAGACATTCAACCTTGTCCTTTATAATTGATCCAATGTGTTCACAGACGTTCAGGTCAGGAGAATTCCCTGGCCATTCTTCATTTCCAAAGAAATCGATCTCATGGTTCCGCAACAACTGTTGAGTGGCTAATGCCTTAAAGCAGGGGGCCTTATCGTGCAGAAGTGTGACCTGATCGACATCCATAACATTGTTTGGGTTTCTTAGAAAAGGAATGACATGCTGGGATAGAATAATATCACGAAAATACTGTCCATCCCAACTCTGACCATTTGGCTTCAGCACCCACATGAGCTTCTTTGCAATGAACACAACAAACACACCAACACAGTCTGGACTTTTTAATAATTCGCGATAATGTTCATTGTCATCGATTTCATCTGTGTTGTGGCCCACACTCGATCATTTTGGTAGTTAGGCCGACGTGTTACGTAAACAAAAAATTCATCGGAGACAGCTAAATGCATGAAATCATCCACATCCCAATCTTCAAGATAATGGGCAAACCACATTCTGTCATCGATGTTAAGTTGAGTTTTTCTTGGCTTTTGAAGTTCATGCCAAGGCTTTAAACCTTGCCTATGACGGTACAGTCAAATGATCTCACCACTAACGATCTTTCCTCTCAACACTTCGATCTCTCTAGAAAGTTTAGCACAGCTGTTTTTCCGCTTACGCGTACCGCTTTCAATGATGTCCTTTGTTTCCTGAGAGAGTGGCAAATTTGGGCGACCAGATTTGGTTGTATCCATTTCACATTCATCCAACGTTTTATTCCAATTTATTTTGAGGAAGTTCTCACTTCTTCGCAACTTTTTGGCAACCCATGAACGTGCTATAAAGGTGGCTCCAGCATCACGAGCTTCCCGAAATGTTATTGCTCGGATGCGATCTATCAACGTTGTCTCTCCGAATCACCAATTAATTGAGAAGCCATTATATTATCACTTTATCAGCTAGAGTAATTTTAATACCTGCAATAAATAAAGAATTTTATATATTTTTATGATCATTAAAAACTATTTCGATATAATAAACATGTAAGCTGCAAATGGGGGGGGGGGGGCTAAGATTTTTTGGAACCCCTTATATACACAATATATAATATGCATATAACTATACGAGTATATAATATATAATACTATATACACAATATATAATATGCGTCCTTTATACATGTAGCGGAGTATTTTGTCGTTGCAGCTTAGGTGTAGGTTTTTGTTTTACTGTTTCTGTACCCTCATGTATGGCATTTTGGCGTTTCAACTTAGGCTTTCCGTAGGTTGTCTTGTGGAATTTTAGGTGATAGCAGTTGCTGGTCACAAATTTGCAAACGTTGCACATGTATACCCTTTTATTCTTTGGCGTAACAGTCATATGTCTAGTTGTGTGTTGTTTTGTTTTGTGTCGCCCACTTACACATTTTATTTTTATAGGTGATTTACATCAACCCACTCATTGATCATCATGCCTCGAAAGTGTAAAAATAACCCCGACAATTTCTGTTACGTGTGCGGCTCGTTCGCGACTAAATCACAACGGCGTACATTCACGATGGATCTTCGGAAAACTTACCGGTTATACTTCGGCTGTCCACTAGGCGACCAAGATAAGGCGTGGGCGCCACATGTTATCTGTACCGCTTGTTCGAATAGACTGCGTGACTGGTTGAACCAAAGAAAAATGTCGATGCCGTTCGCTATACCCATGATATGGAGAGAGCCGAGAGACCATCATGGCGATTGTTACTTTTGCAATGTTAACATAACTGGATTTTCCATGAAGAACAAGCATAACATCGTTTATCCGAACGTAGACTCCGCGATCAGACCGATCCCTCACGATGACACGATGCCGATTCCGGTACCTCCGCAGCATGGACTCAATTCTTTAGAAGACGAAAGGAAATCCGACGAAGGTGTGATTGGCGGAGATGCGGGACCTTCGGCCGATCTTGACTACACACCTGACGAAGAGCAATCGGAGCCGGAGAGGCTTACCCAAAACGAGTTGAATGACCTCATTAGAGACCTAGCCCTCTCCAAAGAGAAATTAGAACTTCTCTCCTCAAGACTCAAGCAGAAACACTTACTTGAGAAGAACGCCCGAGTGTTTCACTATCGAGAACGAAACCATGATTTGGCGACATTCTTTACAGTAGACGGTCCGCTCTGCCATTGCCATGATATCATTGGACTTTTTGAGAACTTGTCACAGATACATACACCATCTGAGTGGCGCTCTTCACTGATTCCTCAGAGCGAAGCTTGAAAGCGGTACGATAATAAAATATACTACTCGAAGCAATCCAATACAGCACTCATCAATGGAATATCTGTGGTGATCTCAAAGTCATTGGTATGTTAATGAGCATGCAAGGAGGGTTCACGAAATACTGTTGTTTCCTATGCTTATGGGACAGCCGTGCTACCGCGGATCATTACATCAGACGTGACTGGCATCAAAGAAGCACATACGAGCCAAGACGGGCAGTGTCCAGTGTGTCCTTTAGTTGATCCAAAGAAGATTTTCCTGCCACCTCTCCACATTAAGCTCAGCTTAATATAAAATTTTGTGAAAGCGATGGGTAAGGCGAATTCAAGAGGGTTTCGATACCTTGTTGAGAAATTTGCAAACATCAGTGCCGCGAAACTGAAGGAGGGAATCTTTGTGGGGCCCCAAATCAGGGAGGTTCTGCAGGATGAAGGCTTTGAAGAAAGTCTCACTGCCTTAGAACTAAAAGCATGGCAGGCTTTCTTTCAAATGGATTTGTGGAAACTTTTTGGGTAACCACCACAAGGCTCCCGCATACAAAGATGGAGTTCAGAAACTGCTCGATACATATCAAGAAATGGGCTGTCGCAGTGTCGCATGTCCTTGAAAATATATTTTTTGTATTCGCATCTAGATTTCTTTCCCGAAAACCATGGCGCGGTGAGTGACGAACAGGTGGAACGCTTCCATCAAGACATCCAATCATGGAAAATCGCCACCAAGGTTTCTGGAAGGAAAGTATGGTGGCAGACTACTGCTGGATGTTGTACTGCGACGATCCGGATAAAGTTTACAAAAGAAAATCGTACTCGCAACGTTTTCAGGTTGGTGTCCATTTCTTTTTATGAATAAAGTTGTACTTTTACGATAAACTGTGCTGAAATTAACACCAGTCATATCGTACTCGCAACGTTTTTAGGTTGGTGTATATTTCTTTTTATGAATAAAGTTGTACATTTACGATAGTACTGTACGCGTGCCAATGCGCGCTCTAGTGTTTTCTCCTACACTCTCCAACACTTCCGCATCTCTCTCCTTCTCGCGTCACCCCTCGCATCACCCTTTGTCGCAGTCCTGCTAACGCGTTAAGTTTAGTGAAGTTGTGTTGGATTGTTTTTGTTGTATTTTGCCGTTGTTTTGCTATTACTCTTAGACAGCAGTATGACACCAAAAAGTAAAGCATCTGCAAGTGATAGTGAAGAAAAAAAAGTCGTAAGGTTATGACATTAGCCGAAAAAATAAAGATTCTAGATAAGTTGCGTGGTGGTATGAGCATAACCTCACTTGGCCGCGAGTATCACGTGAATGAGTCTACCATACGCACCATCTGAAAGAGTGAAGAAAAGATATGTGCTATTTTCATTTAATATATTTTTATTTATCATATGTAAATGTCATTACGTTTATGATTTTATTATGTTCTTATTTCATATACAATATAGGTAGGGAAATTCATTTATATGTGAGTAAAAAATCTACGTATCTAAGTATTAATGGGATCACGCGTTCACGTATCCCCATTTATCCCATAAGGTATTAAATTTGTCCAACGCGGATTTAACTAACGCGCTATTCTCGAGGAACCTAACCCCCGCGTTGGACGAGGATTTACTGTATTTATTTTTGCGTCCTCTTAAGGCAACTTCAAGAAAATATGGATGAAATGTGAACTCTGAAGCTTTGTTAATTTCTTTTTACAGGATAACTGCCCTGTTCATACTGCCAGGATCATCAGACGGTGGCTTCAGGAACAACGAGATGTCGAGCTGCTGAACTGGCCCACCAACCCTCCAAGGGGTGTGACCTAAACCCCATTGAAAATGTGTGGGCGAATGTGGTTAACGCTTGGGAGCCTGGGCAGGAGCGGACATCTCGGCACCTGCTGGAACACATCATGGCAGAGTGGGAACTTTTCCGCAGGAACTCACAAGTCATCTAGTTCTAGTACAATCACGTGGCATCTGTTCCAAATAGGCTACGAGAGGTTATAAATAATGGAGGATGGACCAAGTACTTAGTAATTGTGTATAATAATGTTATGGTTATGATGTACTAAATATATATTTATTTACTTTAACAATTGTCAGTTCCTTATAATTTGAACATTATGTTTTGTATGTGATTAAGAAAATCCCTAAATTTACTTGATTCATGTTTATTTTTGTAATAAAAATTGAACTATGTTATCATTATCTCTCCATGGATAGACCTTTTACTGGATAATCATTTGTTGATGATGCATGGACTTTAAAGAAAAATGTTATTGCCTGGAGAAAAAGTCGATACTACAACTTATCTTACAATTTAACTATAGGGTGGCCGCAAAGTCACGCATCATAGGAATTTTCAGTGTTGATTATAATATTTTTTTTCTTTTAGGTAGGGGATGACTACGAAATTAACAATAGACGAGAGGGTGAGCTTGTTTTTAATGCATGGAATACCAGGTACTACAAATCGATGAATCAGTACAGAATTTAAATTCTGTACCGATTCATCGATTTGTTGTACCTGGTTTCCATACATTAAAACCAAGTTCACCCTCTCGTCTATTGTTAATTTCACAGCCATCCTCTACCAAAAAAAAAAAAAAATTATAATCAACATTGAAAATTCGTATGACGCACGACTTTTGCCCCACCCTGTATAACATGGTCACATCAAAATCCTATGATTGAAAGTTTTTAAAGTATCCCACGTTTATGAAATAACCTAACTACTCTATTCCCTAAATTTAGGAATAATGCATGAATAAAGTATATAGTCGTCCTAGCATTACCACCAAAACTACAGTGAACAATATATTTATTCTGTCATTGGTTTTCAAAAAAATAAAAGTATTACTATGACAACACCTGAGAGGGGGAGGAGGAGGAGGAGAGGAAGGGAGTGAGGGTGGAGAGAAACAGGGACTGCGTTGCTGCCACATCTCGGAGAGGGCTATGCAAGGGTGGAGCGCGACTGTTGCAGGGGACTGTACATAGGTATAGCGTTCCAGATATCTGCCCCTTTGTCGGAGAGAGCATTTCCTGCAGTTTGCATGGAATAAATTGGTTTATGTATGAAATTATTGGGAAGCTTTGTATTATGATTATGGTTGATCTCATGGGGAGTAATCACCCTGTGAATGGGCGAAGTATAGTTTCTATTATTAGCAACTTTGTACATACTGAAACCGACAGTAGGTTTATACAGATCATTTAGTTTTAGAATATTTAAGTTTCTGAACATAGGAGAGGTATGAGATCGTGTTATCATTGTCTGAGAGAATTCGTAAACATTTTTTATGGATTACTTCTAGCGGATACAGTATACAGGGTGTTTCATAACATGTGGGACGCACTTTCAGGATGGATTCAGGACCTGAAAACAATGAAAAAAAGTTTATATAAGCATATGCCCGAAATTGCTTTGTTTCCGAGTTACAGCCCGTTATGTGTTACAGCAAGTATCCGCCTTACCTTTAAAGGAAGCGCTCAAAATGACCACCTTGCGCTTGAATACACGCCTGAATACGCCTCGTCATAGACTGCCTGAAGCGTTCAACATCCTTGTTCTACACGTTGGCGAAGCATTTCAACGTTGTCAATGGGTGTCACGTAAACGATGGATTTCAGATGACCCACAGGCAAAAATCGAGTGGATTCAGGTCCGGGGAGCGAGCAGGCCACGCAATGGGTCCTCCACGGCCTATCCATTTATCAGGGAAATGGTCATCCAAATAAGATTAGTTTCTGGCTACTCGACTAAAATGAGGCGGAGCGCCGACATGCATAAACCTCATACGACGTCGGACACCAAGAGGAACTTCATTTAGTAAATCGCTTAAATCATTCCTTAAAAAATTGGAATACGATTCTCCTGTTAATCTTCCAGGCAAAACAAAAGGACCGATTAAGTTGTCGGCAATAAGTCCTGCCCATACATTGATACTAAATTGTTGTTGATGCCTTGACTGGATGATGGCATGCGGATTCTCTTCGGGCCAGTAATGAGTGTTGTGAAAATTGATCACGCCATTTCTTGTGAAGGCAGCCTCATCAGAAAACAACACGGAGGATAGAAAAAGAGGATCGCCAGCACAGTATTGAAGGAACCAAGTACAAAAAGCCTCTCGTGGTGGGAAATCAGCTTCAGTAAGGCCTTGTACTCTCTGAATGTGATACGGGTAAACCTGTTGTTCCCGTAAAATTCTCCACACAGTTGTGTATCTTACACCCTCTGCTGCTGCTATCCTTCGGGTGCTGACACCAGGATGTTCTTCCACGAGATTCAGGACCCGCTCCTACAACTCAACAGTTCTGGCACTGATTGGTCTACCACCATCTGAAACTCGCTCGTTGAATGATCCTGTATCACCAAGACGCTCGTCTATTCTCTGAAAGGTCTTCTTATCTGGCAGACGGCAATTCGGAAACCTTTCCGCATACAGACGTCTTGCTGCGGCCGCATTACACTCAGCAAGTCCATACATGAGATGCATGTCTGCCATTTCTCTGTTTGAATAAGCCTCCATTCTCACTTCAAATGTACACTATCACTGAATAGCACAAAAACTTTTAAGATTTTTCTTTTCACTGGACTGCACTTATTCACGGTAAGAAGTTACGAATACGAACAGTGAAACACCGCAATGCACCTCTAACTGATTGATGGCTCTACACTCAACGATATTGAAACATGTCATAGAGTGTACGGAACACAATCGGCAAGGCCATACATGAAATAAATCTCGTACACACTCACAAACATTATCGGCAAGCAGTGTTTGTAAACAGTTTGCGGAAAGGATTGCTGGAACATAAAACGGGCTGTAACTCGGAAACAAAGCGATTTCGGGCATATGTTTATATAAACTTTTTCATTGTTTTCAGGTCCTGAATTCATCCTGAAAATGCGTCCCACATGTTATGAAACACCCTGCATAATTCTTTGTACTATCCCATGCTGTGATTCCATATTGCAAGTGTGGATGGATAAATGAGTAATACAGTGTGAGGAGGGCATTTTGGGGAATTGTTTTTTTTTAGGTTTAAACATCACGTAGCGAACTCTAAATACTTTTTATTTGATATGTCGTGTGTGACTTTTAAAATTTATTTTTTTTACCTAACTTGATGGCAAGAAGTTTAACTTCATTTACTTTTGCAAGAGGAGTGTTTCCATTTAAATTATTAATGGTGTGTGAACGATTGGACTTTTTTTAGTTACTATCATATATGATGATTTTGTCAAGTTTAATAAAAGCTTATTTACACACGATTTAATTGCCTGTTCACTTCGTTCATTAGATAATTGATATCGTGATGTGTAGGAGTGAGTGTTGTATCCTCTGCATATTGAATACAGTCTAAAAATCGATAAAAATAATTTACATGCATTAAGAAGAGTAAGGGTCCAAGGATTGATTCTTGTGGAATCCCACTTTCCAATATAGCACATTCTGATGAAATGTCATTTACTTTAGCATACTGGTGACGATTAGAGAGATATGACTTAAACCAATTTAGCATATTTCTTCTCATGCCATATGTGTTTAATTTGTCTGGTAATATATCATGTGAGTGTATCAAAGGCTTTCGACAGGTCAAGGAAAACTAAGATTGTGTGCTTTTTGTAGTTTAGGTTTTTATAGATATTTTCTAATAGTATGTTAATGGCGTCTTCTGTAGTGTGGTCTTCTCTTAACCCAAATTGTGTTTTTGTTAGTATGTCGTATTTAGCTAAGGATTTGATAAATCTGTTGTATACGATTCTTTCAAATACTTTACTCAAAGTTGGTGAGATGGAGATTGGTTGGTAATTGGATGGAGAATCAGGGCTGTCTGTTGATTTGAATAATGGACACACCCTGGTTATCTTAAGGTGATCAGGGAATACACCTTGTGCTAGTGACTCATTCATAAGTTTTGTGAGTGGGGTTTTTATATCATCTAATATTAGTCTATATATTTTCACTGGAGTTAAACTGATATCAGAGCTTTTATTTTTTTAAGTTTTTTAATGTAGCTGATGTTTCGTTTGGTAGAATTGGTTCAACTAAAAAAGTATTTGGTGTGGGTTGTGGCATAAATTGTTGGTAATGACTGATTCTGGAATGGCAGTTGCCGTATTGCTTCCTATTTCCGAAAGGAAATTGTTTAATAAATTGGCCATATCTCTGGGATCACTGTAGGAAATTCCATCCTGTGTTAACGAAGTTTGGGGATTTGTCTTTTCTTTTTTAGCGTTAACTAGAACCTTTAAAGTAGCCCATAATCCTTTAGGATTAGATTTTCGTTCAGTAATTTAAAACAATAATGGTCCGCTTTTGCGGCTTTTATGAGCGAATTTAGTCTGTTACAATAAGTTTTATATGTTTGTTCATTGATAATATCATTATTCCATAGTTTATAGAGAGAATGTTTACTGTTTATGCTACAATGAGAACTGGAGTGATCCACTGATTGTTATAGTTCTTTTTTGACACAGTTTCGACTTTATAGGAAAATTAATATTAAATATACAATATACAACAATAAACAACAACTAATTGTATTGCTATTAGTTAATTGTGATGCTTATGTTGAGTTATATTTAATTAATTATATTCCAAATTTAATTAATAAAGTAAGTCAAAAGCCTTAATTCAAGTTGACAAAGCCACTTTCAGCCAGAGTGGCGTACATGTACGTCAGGGTCAGGACGGACAAGGTAAAGTTAGGGTTAGAGTTAGGTTAGGTTAACACAAAGATAATCAACTAGTTCAGAGAGAAAAGGAGATTTTTATTAGTTAATTCCGAAACATTAATGAAACTGACCAACAAAAATTTAACATGAAACTGAAAAATGAAACCTACCTACTTTAATTATGCAATACACGAATAAACACAGAATAAATAATTACACTTTGTGTGTTTGTGTTATTTGATGACAATACACCTAAACTCTAGTTAAAAAAAAAAGCACATGAACTTCGATGAGAAAAACGGCGCCAGCCGCCGCAACACGTAAACGCAACAGCAACTCTAACAGAGACCTCTTCACTGAACTCAACATCGTCAACGAGTCAACGAACAATAACGCATACACATCACAGTTCACACATCATACACTATAAAGCATCAACTCTGATGAGTTTAGTGTAACTAATGTTAACAAAGAACACAATACAAGACAAGACAAAAAATATTTAATACGCATATTCCCGCCACATTAAACTTTTTAAAATATATATTGATATTTAACGCCCTGGGGCAGCTGCCCCTTCCTGTCCTACCCTTTATCTGGCCCTGCTCAGCAGTATTCAAGTTTTGGTGTGATGAGTGTTTTCAGCTGGGGAGTTATTACTGTCTTGTTCCTCCTTCTAAAGGTTCTTAGTAACTGGCCCGCGACTCTTTTTGCTTTGTTTGTCGCTATCTGATTTTGTGTCTCAAATTTCACATCATCACTCATTATAACCCCCAAATCTATCGCTTTCGTGCTTCGCGCTTTCCTGTCTATTTGGGGCATAATCTGCTAAGTTCCTCATTTCTATCATATCTCAAGAACTGAAATTTTTCTGTGTTGAATGTCATGTTGTCTTCTGACCATTTGGATATTTTATCCGTGTCCCTCTGCAAGACCTCCACCTCTTTTGCATTACTGATTTTTCTGCTAATCTTTGTAGCGTCTGCAAAGGATGTTACTATACTAGGGCGGGTCGTACTCAGGTGACAACATGAATCTGAAGGAAATCCTACCATGAGGGGTGTCTAAATTATGTGTTTTTACATGGGGAATTCAAATATGAGCTTATTGTTTGGATAGGATAACTCTAACCTACATCATTTTGTATTTCTAAATTGCCAATTTTACCCTTTTGAACCCCTTTATAATATATTAAAAGATATAAGGTAAATCATTTATATTGACAAGGCCAAATCAACTTTACATATATTTATTAATAGGTGAACTGCATGTATATCACTGGATATAATTACAAAGATCATTCTCCTGACATCTTGAACTTTGCCAGGTTGCACAAATCCTGCTTTGACTCAGACTTGGACATCAGCTTCCTGCTGGTCTCCTGAGCCCTGATCCATCCATCCCTCTTTTCCTGTGAGAAGTACTTAGCAGAAGCCTCAGTCACCATTTTAACAACCCTCTCAATGCTTTGTGTGTGGCAAGGCCAGTTGCGCACCTCCATGGGGTGTTGATGAAGTTTTTCACCTCTGAGGTGCTTAGAGAGCAGGTGAGAGGTGGCTCTGACACACCTTCTGACCAGCTGATCAAGTCACCGATGCTGGAAGCATCACAATTGATGTCAGGTGTCCTTCTGCTCCTAACAGAGGAGTCCCCAGCTGAGTGTCCGGGTCCCCCTCTCCCTGATGGCCAGGATTCTCTCCACCCCTTCAATCCTCTTTCTGATCCTCAGAGCAGAGTAGTGTTTGGAGGATGACTTCACTGTGGGCATACCAAGCAGATCTTCTCACAGTTGGCATCACAATATCCAGCACCTCCTTTCTCTGGGACTTGAGGCAGTCCAGCTGAAAGAGGATGTGCCTAGGCCCTTCGATCCAGGAGTGCTTGACCTTCACGTTGAACCAACATGGGTAATACACTCCAATGATGAATTCCACAATGAATTGCAGAATCTTCAGGTTCTTTCCTTTAAGTCCGTGCTTTGACACCCAGAGCCTGAGAAGTCTGTTCGCTGTGGTGAGCCAGCGGCTGTGGTTTACTGGTCCTATCTCTAACAGAGCCAGCCCTGCAGGAAGTACTCCATCCCTGACTACACAGACAATTTTATAGCCATAGTATTGATCAGTTGAGAGATCTTGAATGACCTTGTCAGGAAGCTTGATCAGTGGAGGGCCAACAGAGATTCGGGTGAAGTTTGGATTGATATCAAAGTCTGTAGCAGAATCAAGGAGCTTTCCTATTGGCCCGGATAATTTTTTGTCTGACAGAGTAGGGCCATCAAGGTCAACAATGAGATGGCGCAGGGGAAGTTCAACAGTGTGCAGGTTGCACACCAACCAGACCAGCTTTCTCCCCAGGTGCAGCTTCAGCTTCCGCATTACTCCAGCTTTCACACCAGTGTTGACATTTGTTGAGTCTCCTCCAATGGCCAACAAGGTCTTATCATAACCCCTCTCTTTCAGCCAGGCAAACAGGACCTTAGCAATCTTCTCCGCATGTGACTCCTCTTTAGTTGCTTTCTCTGGGGTAAAGTGGAACAGATAGTAGCTGCCAGGCTCACTAACAACACTATAGTGTTCTTCCTTGATCTTTGCGGGAAAAGATTGGTCACTGCCCTCAGCTTCCATCATCACATTGGTCAGGTCAATCCGCCCATCAAAGAGGATGCAAGAGATCCCCCCCTCCTCCCTGCACTTCTTCTCGAACTGTTCCCCCAGCTCTCTCATCAACTTCTCCTGTGCTCTCTTGACCTTGCTCTTATCAATCACTTTACTTGTATTGTCTTCTGTGATGATTCCTGCGTCAATCAGAGCTGCTGTTGCTATCGCTGCAATTGGCCTCAGCCCTATGTCATACCTTACACTAGCAAGGGCAATGTTTTGAATCTTATCATAGTTTTTCTGTACCTTTGCCGAAGCTGCTGGCTCAGGGTCATATAAAATATTACAGAATAATACTCACATGTGAACAGTAACAAAAAAATATCAGTAGATAATCACTAAATCTATCCCCTCACTGCAAGCCGAGGTGGTAAAATAGCTTCATAAATCATGAGTCACTTCAAATATTTCACAAAACGTTTTAGAATGTTCTGAAACGTTACATTCTAGCCTCTGAGAAAGGTGGCTCAGAAAATGGCCTTATGCGCGCCAGAAAACCGTCAAAATATTTCATATACCAAACTGTATGATAATTACAATTAAGTGGAATGGCACACCTTTTTACTTGAGTATTTAAATATTATTATTATTATATGAATTACATTATATGTGTTTATATGAATTAGTTAGAACAATGCTCTATGAGAGATAACGTGAGCAGCCATGATAGAAAACGTGAGAAGACATATTCTGGGGTAACTACAGTAGTAAAATAATCAACAATTTAATAATAATCAACTGCAAAATGATGTAGGTTAGGGTTATCAGAATTAAATATTTTCTTCAGAATTGTGTTCTACACACCAAAATATGTCATTTGAACACCCCTTCCATTGATTTAAAAACAATGCATAGTATGACCCGCCCTATTACTATACTGTTGCTGTTTACTTCACTGTCTATGTCTATTGGCATGATAATGAATAGAAGGGAGGCCAATACTGTTCTTTGTGGTACTGAGCTGCGTACTTCGATTCTGATGATGATATACCTTGAATTTTTACGACCTGTAGACGTTCTCTGAGGAAGTTGTAGATCCATTTGCCTGTTATTCCCATATATTTCATTTTATGTATTATTATACCAAGATCACATTTGTCGGAAGCTTTAGCAAAATCTGTGTATATGACATCGTAGTTTTCATTGCCTTCCAGTGTATCTACGATATTGTTATAGTACTCTATAAGTTGTGATAGGCATGATCTTCCTGATCGGAATCCATGCTGATTTTCGTTGAAGCTTTCCAGTGTCTCCAAGAAATCGTAGATTTTCTCTCTGACTATTCTTTCAAATACTTTGGTGAGATGGGACAATCTATCCCTCCTCTCTCTCTCTCTCTCTCTCTCTCTCTCTCTCTCTCTCTCTCTCTCATCTCTCTCTCTCTCTCTATATATATATATATATATATATATATATATATATATAGGGACAATGTTTGCTCTTTTCAAGATGCTTGGTTTTCTCCAGTATCTAGGGATCTTCTCCAAAACCTATAAAAAGGTGTAGCTATTTAATTTTACAGTTTTTAATTAATAATGTGTTTCATTTGTCCGGACCTGCAGCTGAATGTAATTTCATTTGTTCTATAGCCCGCGCTGTCTTCTAGGGTAAAATCAAAATATGTTATACAATCTCCTTGCAATTTCTCTTCAAGGAATGCATCTATGTCAGGTATCGCTTTGTCACTTTTTCGTGTACTGAAGACTGATTCATACTGGGCTCTGAGTGTTTCAGATATTTCTTTTAGATCATCGGTTACTTCATTATTTCTTTTCCTTAAGGGCCCGATAGTGGCGCGCGTTTTTGTTTTCTTTTTCACATAGCTATAGAAGTATTTTGAATTTTTCTTTATTACTTCTACCGCCTTTTCCTCTTCTCTCTCTGTATGGCCCTTAATTAGGGTTTGTATTTCCCTATCGATACTCTCCAGGTTTCTATTTTTATTACTTTCCTGGTATTGTTGTCTCTGCAACTAACTAAATTCGCCGCTACTCTCTCTCTTTTGGGGAATATTGTTCTCTTTTCTCTCTCGAACCAGTTCCTCTTTCCTTTTAGTTGTGCTTTCGGAGCATATTTTTCTAAAATTCCCAGCGTCTTTTCTTTCAAGGTTGTTAGCATTTCTTCGGTTGTTTTATTTTCTAAAACTGTTCTCCACTCTATTTGGGCGATGTGTGATCTGATTTCTTTCCACCAATTTATAGTCTTGGAGTTTAACTTAAAAGTCCCAAATTTGTTTCTTTCTTCAGTATGGGTATTGTCCTTTAATGTTGTCGCCGTATTTGTTGAGATCTCAATTATGTTGTGGTCTGAAATAATAGTTCGGGTTACTTTTATATCATGAATCAAGTTAGTGTTATTCGTGAATACCAGATCTAGGCAATTATTTTTTTTTTGTGTTTTCTGTTATCTCTTCTACAGATCTACAGAAGCTAAGGCTAAGAAAGACCTAAAGATCCACTCTAAGGTTAGCCCGAGAGAAAGAAAAGAGTAGGGGTTAAAAGAAGAGAATAAGGGGTTAAGTAGCAAAACCTATCATTCGTGGGTTAACATTCATTCAGAAAAAGGGAGAGAAAGACTCACCATCATCATCCGCCGGCCACTGCCGACAAGTCGGAAAAACAGTCGAAGAGAATAGGAAAGGGGTGAAAGACGAAAAGAAGTGAAATAAGAACGCTTACAAACCATGCAAACACAGTCTTAACTCAAACACTGTCATACCTTGGAAACTACAGACATGCACGTAAAGAGAGGATAAGAAAATAACAAAAAGAAAAGTATGAAAAGTATAACAAAAAGTGGGTTAGTTTACGCTACGAGCTACATCTGAGTTCGTGTTAGTCTCATTTTTTTAAATATAATTTTGTTGCTGGCATATCACACGCTGGCATGTCACAAGCTGCATTAATCGTCAACAGACTCAAACTTCGACCATTACCCCCAGAGCTCCTGTTGCTAATTGTTTTATTACTTTAAACGACGTTAATATTTTTAAAATGCCTATCTAAATGGTTTTTAAACATATTAACGCTGATAGAGTTCACGACGAACGCCGGAAGATTATTCCAGTTATCATTTACTTTAAACGTAAAAATGTTTTTAGCGATGTCAGTAATGAAACGTCTACCACGTAATTTAAATCCGTTATTACGAGTATTGCTATTGTCGAAAGTGAACAGTTTGTCAAAATTTACGTTATCGATTTTATTAACGATTTTGAAAACTTCAATAAGCTCCCTCTTAATCTCCTAGTTTCGAGTGAATGCAAGTCTAGCTCTTTAATCCTATCTTCGTAAGACTTGTTGCGTAGTGACGGAATTAGTTTATTAGTTTTATAGCGCGTCGCTGAACCCTTTCCCTTTCCAACCTATCAATATCCTCATGCAAATACGGGCACCAAAACTGAACGACATATTCTAAGTGAGGCCTGAGTGGGACTTGTAAAGGGGCAATATAATATTCTTCGATTTAAATTCGAAATTACGCGCTATGAAGCCTAACATCCTATTAGCTTTTGCGCAAGACTCCAGGCACTGGTTCCTAACTTTTAAATCCTTAGATACGCGTACGCCTAAACCTACTTCCTCGTCAACGCTCTCTAACTGTCTATCATCCATCGTGTACGTGTAATTGTTGTTACGAGAACCAATATGCAAAACTTTACATATGTCTACGTTAAATTGCATCTGCCACTTATCCGTCCACTCCATAAACCTATTTACATCGTCTTGGAGCCTATTTCTATCGTCCACCTTAAGAACTTTACCGCCTATTTTAGTATCGTCCGCGAATTGAATTTTGACACGTTACTGGTCAAGCCTACATCTATGTCGTTAATGTAGATTACGAATAGCAATGGGCCTAACACTGACCCCTGAGGGACACCGTTACCTACATCCAACCACCCCGATTCCCTACCATTAACGACCACCCTCTGTTTCCTGGCACGAAGCCATTCCTCCAACTCGTTAGCTACCTGACCGCGTACACCGTGCGCTTTAACCTTCGCAATTAATATTCTATGCGGAACTGTCTCGAACACTTTTTTAAAGTCTAAGTAAATAACGTCAGCCGCTCTATGCCTATCGTATTCGCGCACTATTTCGTTACAAAACTCTAACAAATTAGTTAAACAAGATTTATGGCGTCGAAACTCATGCTGACTACTATTCATCAAATCGCGACTTTCTAAGTGATCGACGATACAATCCCTAACTACAGATTCCAAAAGTTTACCGACAAATGACGTTAAGCTAATAAGCCTATAACTGCATGCTACTGTGCGATCGCCTTTTTCAAAAATGGGCGTAACGTTAGCTAATTTGAAGCCTTCAGGAATAATCCCCGCTTCCAGTGAGTTATTAAAAATTTTTGTTAAGGGGCCTACGATAACGTCTTCGACTATATTTTCGTCGTTCGTCATCACCACGTCTAAAATATTGTCACCGCGCGTTGGTTCGGCAACCACCTGTCGTAAAATATCATCTTCCATGAACTCAATCAGTCTCAAACCCTCATCGTTACCAGTAAAAGTCTCGTAATTAACGTTAGGGCAGTTAAAGTCTCCGAGTTGTGTCAATATAAACTCGTTTGTGAGAGCCATCAACATTTTCGCTTGCTCCTGGTCTTCTCTTGTGCCTCCCTTGTCCTGGTATATATATATATATATATATATATATATTTCTACCCACCTTTTTGTATTTTATAAATAGGAAGTTAAAGTCTCCTCAGAGTATTATATTGGGGGCTGGAGAGTTTACGAATTTTATTCGGTTATTAGGTTTCTGATATCATCAATGGCATCCGAGAATTTTTCAGTTGGAGTGTTTGGAGGTGTATAGATGGTGTATCAGTACCACGTTTAGTTTTTCTATTTTCACTGCTAGGAGTTCCACGAAGTTGTTTCACTTACTTGTTACCGTCTCTGTCATATGAGTCACGTACATATATAACACAGCCACCTTTACGTCTCGCTGTTCTATCAATTCTTAGTAAGATGAAACCATTGTTAAGTATCTCTTTCTTATCAATACAATATTCACAGTTTTCACAGTTTCATTGGCAGTCTTTAAGATGTGTTTTTGTGAGGTATGCGATGTCTGCCTTTGTTTCGTCCATAAATCCTTTCAGGTAAGAAACTTTGTTCAGTGAGTGGTTTGGTTTTATTCCTTGAATATTAACCAAGACAATATTTATGCTCTTAGTTTTGCGTTGCCCCTTGTGGAGTTCAAGTTCGTTATCCTTCGGTATCGAGTGTTTAGTAGCCCTATGGTCCTGCGAGAGAGGATCCGTTTCCGCCTACCTGTTCTGGTTGCTTCTTGCCAGGAAGCGGTTCGTCTCGGGGATCCCCAGCTGTGTCGACTGCATGCGCTGTATGAAACTTGAAAAATTTTTGTTCGCAATTTTTGTACATATGCTTCCTCGCGCTTTTCGTATTGTCCTTTGAACCTTGTCCTTTGTCTTTTGAGTTTGTCAGGAGATGATGGTATTAGCATTTTTTCCCTATTTACAGATTCAGTATTTTGCATACGTCTTGCAAATCTGCAGCTGTCTCCGAATTTACAGTGACTATTATTGTAGAAGAAATTGCATAGAGCGGGGTGTTCATATATATACTGTCCTCCCTTATATCTGCAATTACCTTTTACATAATATTTGCATGTAATTTCTTCCCCATTTTTACTCGGGGCCTTTGTTTTTGACGGCTTTTCAGTTCCTTATTGGGAGACAACTTCAGTCTGTTTTCTCGATTGACTGTTTTTTTTTATTTGTGCTACTGTCTTTGCTACTGTTTTGTGCCTCTATTGCCTTTATACTATCTGTTGCATTTATATTCCCGTCCTCGTTGTGTGTCGGTACCTTTTTATTTCTACTTCCCTTTTTTTCATTTCTTATGTTTTTCTTTGTTCATTATTTACAATTTGCTCTTTTGCTTTCTCCTTAGTCTCTTTCTGCTTTAAATACCGTAAGAGAGTTTATTTTGGTAATTTCGTTCAGTTGCTTAGCGCCTGTTATAAGAGTAAGAGAGATTTCTTCATCTTTCCATTTCAGGCATTTGAAATCGAAAAGGAGTTGGCAGAGATCACATCTAATCGTCTTTGCCTCATCTGTTCCATTGTTATAGAATCCGCAGAGTTGTAGAAATTTATTTACCATTGCCATGTTATTAATAGAAGGTAAAAGTTGGTGCACGAACTTGACTCAAAAGGGTATTAGGTTAATATTCGTTTTTTGACCCAGTCACACCCAGCTATAACAGCAATATATATTGAATAACCAATCAAAACTGAATAAGAAAATATATATATTATCTTGTGCAAATTTGTATAAAATGTACTTTTTTATAAAAAAAATATTTTCTACTTTCTAATATGTATGTATATAAATTTCGGTTAATTTGTTTATTTTGGCTACCTTTTTTGGTATATTTTGTGATTCTGGCTACTTCGTAATTCAATTTGTCCTGTTTTACAAGTAAATCATTTTTAGCAATTTTTCGTCTGTTCAGTTTGGTTTTTTGTGACTAGAAGTATGACGTGTCAGTTATGCATATTTGATTTTTAAGACGTGATCCGCCATATTACCCTCGATGAAGACAAGAGTTTAGACCTTTTTTTCAATCACAGAATAATTAAGACATCCGTGACCTGCCCTAAATGCAATAGTGCTTGTATTTTAACAAAAGACCAGAAGGTCTTTAAGTGCCGTAAAAAAATCTTAAAAATAACCGTGTGTCATTTCAGTTTAAGGGCACGCGAAATTTAGCGGACTACCCATGCAAGGCTGGTACATGTTATTACATTATCATTTGTATAATTTAGGTCTCGGGGGTACGGGGGCTCCGCCCCCGTAAAGATCACGCATCACAAATTGATCGGTCCTAATGTTTTGCGGACAGTTCAGTACGTTACACCAGTTAGGTCAACTGTACGCCCTTGATGATTGGTTAGGTTAAGTCATGATATTTTCGTTTAAATTCATTAGTTTAAACGAAAATGACGAGTGCAAACTTTTCTGGTTAATTTTGAAGTGTTTTGTACGAAACTGCCATCCGTTTCCTGTGCAAATGCGTAGTTTTCAAGATGACGATATCTCGAAAACTACGCATTTGCACAGGAAACGGATGGCAGATTCGTGCAGAACACCTCAAATTTGCCCAGAAACGTTTGCTCTCATTATAAAAAGAGACTGGGTCAAAAAACGAATAATTACCGGGTATTATGGGAGGCATTGGGTGGGGTTTGACTGAAATTGAGTGAGGGAAAGTATTCTTCATTACTCTGGGGGATGGAGAATGTGGTACGCTGTATATTAGGCCGGGTCGAAATTTTATATTGAAAAGGTACATATTGTGAGGGGGTTTGAATGGAACACAGGAACCCCCTCATAAATTATTTTCGCTGTTTAAAGCCTCCTACCCCTGGCACAATTTTTCACCTTTTTACCTATATTGAAGAATATGCCATTTATACGAGACTTACTCTACATTCAGGTTTTTTGATGACATAAATCTTTATTAACGTATAATATTTTATTTAATAATGTACAGTATTAGGAAAATTAATTAAGTACTACAATATATTCAGAAAAAAAAATTAGAGGCATAATAAATGTGCTAAAATTCAATTCACTTTTTCATTGTTCCTTATCACATCAAACGGGAAGAAATTTTCAATGCTAGGAAATTTATTTCATATGTTTCTTACTCATTCCATTGGGCCCTCCATTCAAACTTGGGCAGTTTTCGACTTGATTCTAATGAGTATCTCCAGGTATCTCCAGGTATCTCCAGTGGCTTCCATCGCGCCTGTAGTAGCTCATCGTCGCTAAAATTGTTTAGCAGCGGTGGAGGAGTAGTGATCTCTTTTTCCCAATCGATCATCTCGGTGTAGTCAGTAGATTGGAAATTGAGGGTTCGAGGCAACTCAAAGTTTCTGGTACCTGAAAATCCTGTTCTCGAAAGGGTGATTTTCTGAATAGCTTGCTCTCTAATTTCTAGTCTCTTGTCAGTTACCATTGATATGAGTATATTTTCTGGGTGGGCAAAATAGGCGTTATTCTTTAATACTGGTTCTATGACTGATCTATGTTGTTCATCTAAATTTCGAAGTAAGTACATTAAATACCAAAAGTTATATGCACCATCAGTTGCATTAGGATGAAATTTTATCCAAAACCACCCTGAAGCATAGAACTGCATAATAATCTTGACTATATCTTGAAGGTTTTTATCAGGATTTAGCGTTGAGATATATAATCGAAGGACCCTGTTGGCTAGAGTTAGCCAGCGAGCATGGTGAAAGGTACCTGGGGATCGAGTGGACAGATCTTGAGAAGTGTCTCCAGTTTGCACTGCCAGACACATATCATAGAGATATCTTTGATCACTGCTTAGCTCCTTCACAACATTTGCTGGAATTTCTTTAATGTTTCCCTTTACGCGAGAATATTTGACTACCTCCAATTTTGTTAAATCTGTTGTCAGTTTATTCCCAATTGAACCCACAAAAGTATTTGGACCTGTTGTTTTACCATCAATGGCTTTGTAGACGTACAGAAAAGGCAGCTCATTCAAATGCAAGAGGCACAACAACCGCTGCATTGGTCTGTTAAGATGAATTTCAACCAGTTTTATGGCTCCACCAATTTTTCCTGTATTTATAGGAGTACAATCACACAGTAAAGTTTTGATAGTATCTGTGCTGTTCGAGTAGGGTGTGTAAATTTTAGTAAAGTCAACAATTCAAAAACTACTATTGCTCAAATGATGTCATATTATCTAGCAAACTTAGAAATATCTTTAGTGTTGTTTAAAAAAGCCATTTACCTACTTATATTTGACCATAAAGGTTTGAAGTATAACCTAAATATGACTGTAGCATCGTATATCAATGTGCCATTGATATGTGTGGTCAACTTTGGTTATTTTTGGTGTGCAGTATGGTTTCTAAGTTTCACATAGTTACAAATGCTGGAGTTTTGATTGTGAATGCATGTTTTCCTTCCTTTTTGACAATTTTGATTACTTCGTAATGTAAATATTGTGTAATTCAAATTATTCGAAATGTTGTGTGACCCAAACTTTCTGTATATTTTGATATGATAGATATATGAAATTGTCATTACTATGAATAATTAAGTCTTGTACCTATAACAACACAACCTTTTATCTGAGCTTATAGGAAGATAGTAAGAATTTCAATTAACTTAATTTTATGTAATCATAATCAGTAGGCCTATCCAAATTTTAATGACATTTCTTTTGTTCACAGGTCCACAGGATGAGTCAGAAAGAAATCAGAACCCGAAGCAAATCAAGTTGTCACCTAATTCATTTGGTGGGGACTGGGAGGGAACTTCCCCCTGCTGAGCTGCCCACAGCCAGAGATCTGTTGAGGTACGGTTTGTTGAGGAGAGAGATGAGTGAGGAAGACAGGAGGAATTACCCAGTTAATGACCTGATTAACAACGGCATTGTTCCAGGGCTACTGGCTCAGTGGAGAAAGGCCAACGCTCTATTCACAGGACCTGTAATCAACACTGAGGTCAGGATCAGGGCTAAAGTGAAGGCACTGTGGGATGAGGCAGTGAAGGTGTCCATTGGCAATGTGAAGCTAGAGGTCAAAGATAGGTTCATGATGAAACTGGACAAATTGGTGGACATCCTGACCTGTCCCTGTGTGATCAGGAGCTGCAGTGAACTTGGGTGCAACCCTGTCTGCAACAGTGAGGTTCACATTTACTGCAGCTGCAGGAGCGAGCAGAAGATACCAGTGCAGGAGTTTGCCTTCATTAAAGGTCAGAGAGAAAAGGTGGGCAGTCTGGGGGCACACCAGATGGGTCTAGCTGATCACCCTGTGACCAGGAGACAGGAAGCAGTGCTGCAGAGACAGGAGAAGAGAAGGAAGGCCGAGGAGAAGAGGAGGAGGAAGGCAGAGGAGTCAGCTAAGAAAGGAGTTGAGGGAGGAGTCACTGCTGGAGATGGAGTTGGAGGAGACTGGAGATATACTGAAGGAGGCAGGGAGGAGAGAGGAGGACGAAGACTTCATACCAGAGGCTGCGACAACTTCTTCCTTGCCTGTGGCTAAGAAGAAGAAATACAACACTGAAGATATCACCAACATAGCTCTGGCTAACTTGAGACATCACACTGGGCTGAGAGAGAGTGCAGAGATTGCCACTGCTGCCTGGATTGATGCTGGTCTTATCACAGAGTTTGACACAGTACTGGTGATTGACCATAACAAGGTGAGGAGGGCTCAGGAGAGACTGACTAAGGAGCTGGTCAAGAAGTTTGATGAAGAGATTAGGGAAAATGGCATCACCTGTATCTTCTTTGATGGGAAAAGAGATGACACCATAGTGATGATGGAAGCTGAGGGCAGTGACAGGCAGTTTCCTGGCCTCATTAAGGAAGAACACTACACAGTGTGCAATGAACCAGGTGGGAAATATTTGTGGCATTTTGTACCAGAGGAAGCTGCAGAGGAGAGAAGTCATGCTGAGGTCATTGTTGATCATCTGGTGAACTGGCTAAGAGAGAGAGAGTAGCAGACCAGACCCTTTTGGCCATAGGAGGTGACAGTACTAATGTGATTACTGGCTGAGAGGGAGGAGTAATGCATTATGTGGAGGCCAAGCTTAGCAGGAAGTTGGTGTCGATTGTCTGTGACTTGCACACTGGGGAGCTGAGTCTCAGACACCTGGTGACTGCACTGGATGGCGAGACATTAAGTAAAAACAAGTGGTCTGAGCCCCTAGGGAAGATGCTAGACACTGCCACTGAGCTGGAGATCAACCCAAACTTCACGAGGATCACTGTTGGTCCTCCTCTACCCCATCTCAGTCAGGAGGTAGTCAAGGACCTCAGCACAGACCAATCATATGGCTACAGAATTATCACTGCCATCAGATCGGGAAAGGTACCTCAGAGTCTAGCTCTCCTGGAGATTAGGCCAGTATCTCACAGTAGGTAGCTCACCACGGCTCTAAGGTTCTGCAGATTGTGGATTTCCAAACATGGGCTGAAGGGTAGGAACCTGAAGAATCTGAGGATAATTGTGGAATTCATAGTGGGAGTCTACATGCCAAACTGGTTCAACATCAAGTTAAATCACAGCTGGGTGGAGGGTCCCAAGCATGTACTGTACCAGCTGGAGCTGCTCAGAAGTCAGAAGAAGGAGATGATAGGAATAGTGATGCCTACAGTGAAGAGATCAGCCTGGTATGCACACTCTGAGGCTGTGCTCCAGGCCATGCTGTGCAGTGAAGTGGAGGAGGAGAGGAGGGAGGCAATGAAGAGGATACTGGAAATCAGAGGTGAAGGAGAAGAGGACACACAGGTAGGAGACTGCAGTGTTAGACCCAGGAAGACTCCTGACATCAACCCAGATGCCACCAAACTCTCGGAGCTTACTGACTGGAACTCTGGCGTGACTGAGCCTCCTCTGACCTGCTCCCTCACCACTGCTGCAATCAAGGAGTTTCTGGATAGACCAATGGAAGTTCCTGCATGGCCCTCACACATACAGTCAGTAGAGAGGTGTGTAAGCAGTGGCGGTCCTAGCTTACATGACGCCCTGGGCGAACCTCACCTTCAGCGCCCCCCCCCTGTTCGCCAACACACACACACATTCGAATCCCCCCAAAATAAAGGACAGACATAACTCTTTCACAAAATAACTTTTTATTGGACTAATTGTTGGAACTTCAGAACCAAAACAAAGACTCAAATTTCTGAATTTTACAAATCCTTCATCACGTAAATAGAATAACTCACTTAAGAGAATGTAATTATGATACTATGAACAGGAAAAATACAAATTAAATTGCACAACTGCCATAAATAAACTAGAGAATCAAATTTCTAAATTGTACAAATGCTCTATCACATAAATAGAATAAGACACTTAAGAGAGGGTAGCTTTGACCTCTTCTTATCCATTTGCGGTTATTTGACAGACCTTAGTGGCTTAGTGTGAAGATTCGTTCTGTAATAAATAATATACATTTCACTATTTAACCAAACCCAGAAAAATAACATTACATATGTTAAAGTATGGGCCTTTATTCCCAATAATATTAATCTGGAAGCATTTGCATTGTTTAGGTCTTTTATGGGAAGGTTTATGGAAAATGTAATAGATGGTTTTTTATTAATAAAAATATATTTATTGATCTTTTATTATTTATTTTATTTTATTTTTTATTTTTATTTATTTCTTTATTTTTTTATTTTTATTTTTTTTGCAGGCGCTCATGCCGCCCCTCCACAAATGCCGCCCTGTGCGGCTGCCCATATTGCCCATATGAGGAACCGCCACTGTGTGTAAGGATGACAACTGAAGCAGCACAACATGTTTACTCACAAGAGAAGAGGGAGGCGTACATCAGTGGCCAAGTGGCCAGTAGGGAGCTCATGTCCAGGAACAAGAGCAAGGCAGACATGGCATCCTTGGCAAAGTTCAAGAAACCTATCTATATTTCTAAGTTTTAATATTGAAATACAATCAAAATGTCTTTAATTGTATGTAATGTATGTAAAATATAGTTATATACAATAAAAAAAATACTTGCAAAAATTGCTAATTTTTCATAAACTTCAACTTCAAATATAAGTAGCTAGGAGTGGTCAAATCTGGATTTTAAAGCCATATTTCGATTTAGCACATACAAATGCATCATTTGGTCACTAGTAGTCTTTGAAAATCTAAAGATTTCACTTTGCTCCCTAAAATTGACACACCCTACAGTGTTCGAGTCTGTAATAATAGTTGTCAACTCTTCCGCTATGCAGCGAGCAGTTCCATTATCTGGTGTGACATGGTCTACATAGATGCTTCCAGGTTCTTTCACAATAACATAGTGTTCTTTTATCTTTCCACTTTTAGTTAATGTGTTATCTTTCCTTCCATCAAATCCAAGGCTAAATCAGATTTTCGGATTTAGACCTAAAAGTATTTGTTTCACCCATGCGATTTCTTTCTCTTTCTAATTTCTTTCTGTCAAGCATGTTGGTGTGGTTAAGGATCCCCATATCTTTTAAAGCTGCATTGACTATTGCAGCTGCAGCTCTACAACTTACACGAAACGATCTGCTGTTAATGCTAGGTTTTTATAGGAGTGCCTGTTCTGAATATTCTGTCATTTCTAAATCGGACTCATAATCTACATCCTGACACTCTGAGTCTACATCCATGTCTTCTTCGATATTTTCTATAAATTATAAATTCTGATGGTAAAACATTTCTGCTTGTGCTTTTAATTGACGGTTTTGTGCTTCTTGGGCTCTTGCTAAAGATCTCTTCTTTGTTGAACTAGCTATGCGATCAATTGGTCCTAACTGATTTTTTCTTTGTTTTTGACCCACAAAAGACTCCCATTCTGCCATTGGTATTTTATCCTTACACCTGCACGATTTCCTATCAATTCCCTTATCATAGCATTCACAAGAAGATATATCAAACATTTCATCATACTGCGCTACTTTTAAGGCAAAACTTTCATTTCTTCGATGTAACGGCATCTTGTTCAATTTTGAGGCTTCTTCTATTAGTCGACTGACTTTAAGATAGATACCTTTGGTGTTAATCGTAGGAAAAGAAAATTTCATCCAAATTATATGTAATTTATAATTTATGATAATTCAAATTATAATTAAAGCAAATGCAAATTATTTCTATTTATCTGAAAAATTATTTCTATTTATCTGAAACATAAAAATATCAAGCATTAAACAAACAACTTATCATGTAACATATAACAACATTAAACATAGGAAAATATGAAGGTAAAAAAGGGAGGAGGGGCATGTGATAGGGGTACTGGGTAGTAGGGTAGCACATGCTTGATTTTTTAATATTTTGTTAAAGTGATAAAAAACCCTTCTCACATTGTGTACTTTTTAAGAAATAACATTTTTTCCCATTTAAATATATGCAAATATGAGGGTAAAAAAGGGGGGGGTATGTGCTAGTGGTAGCAGGGGTAGCACATGCTTGATATTTTAATATTTTGTTAAGATGATAAAATGAAACTTCTCACATAGTGTACTTTTTAAGAAATAAAAAAATTTCCCATTTTCGACCCTGCCTACTGTATATTCTCACTGATTGGTGCCCAGGAGTGTGGCCGTGGGGGATAACTGGGAGATAGTTGTAGGAATTTTTTCAGCCTATCGATGGGCAGCTAATTTCCTTCAAAAGAGCACTAGGAAAAACGCTGTATAGATTAATTTGCTTTTTTTTATTTATTTTTTTTGACATACGCCGTGATTTCACTACTCAAAGAGAAATACCACTCTGTGCACTATACATTCACTCAGATACTGGCACTGCGTAAAACTGATTCACTGAAAGATTTTTACTGTAATACCACTTTTATTCGGACTTCGATCAAAACACGTGTAACCGTCACACCGGGCATAAAATTTATACCAAATTCTACTCTGTGGTTAAAAGAGTATGTCTGTAACCCCATCCTACAAATCTCTGTGTTTTATTCTTCTTGATCCAAATTGAACCAACTTGCAAATGGAATATAAAATTACGGTAAAGGTTCGTTTTAACCCAAGCTGCATTTTTTTTTTTTTTACCAGAAAGTATTTCTCTGGGTAATTTCGGTGTTTTGAAAGCTTAGATCCGTTTCTTGTGCAAATTAGTAGTTTTCGAGATATTTTCATTTGCATCAAAAATGAAGATATCTGGAAAACCACTCATTCGCACAAGAAACGGATCTCAGATTCCTTCAAAACATGTCGAAATTAACCAAGGAAAAATACTTTCTGGTGAGGGAAGTACCCAATCTAACCAAATCTAACATAACTTAACCAGACCTAACCGAAACTAACCTAACTAGACCTGACCTAACCTGACCGACCCTAACGAGACCTGACCTTTTCTGAGATAGCACGCTTTATCACATTTGGGGCATTTACGTGATGGCAAAATAACACAGTGATTAGAAAAGAAATCCAAAGCATTTTGATCATCAACACCAGTAAGGCGAATTAGGTCTTCAAAGTCTACTTCACATCCACTGCACATAGCCAATGCAAGAACTAACCGGAAAACTGAACAAAAAATACACTGGAAAAGTAACGTAATAGTGACGTAGCTAATTCAAGAGAAAATATCTCATTGGCCAATCTCCACCAAGCAAACATGGCAAACAGTTGTTTGACGTATTTTAATTTTAATTTTAATTTCTTTATATCTCCGTAACCATGCATTTGCACAAAAAATAGTATTCGCTGGAGAAGTCTTGGTTTTTGTTGTAGATTAAACCTATATATTTTTTAAATGGAGATGCTGCATACCTGTTAAAACGAACATTAGTAGTATTAGCGCAAAATGGGAGAGTGCAGGAATGTTGCAATGCAGTGGCGATCAATGTTGCAATAAGTTATGCAACAAATGGGGAATGTTGCAAGGGTTATGCAGTTATGCAACAAGGGAAGGAGGTCATGCAGTGAGGGGGAGGGGGTTATGCAACAAATCAATGCTGCAAAGGGGAAGGGGGGGAGCTTCGGGGTAGAAGGGAGGATGACCTCCCCCCAAAGGGGTAACCTTAACCTAAGAGAGGGAGGGAAAGGAGAAGGGTCTTTGGGGGAGAAGGTGGGGTGTCCTCACCCCCAAAGGGAAACCTAACCTAAACCTTAACCTAAGAAGGAGAGAAGGGTGTTCGCCTGGCTCCAGCCAGACGCATACTGAGCGTCCAGGAGATCCGCATCTGTTATATAGAAGGTCGTGAGTTGCCAGTTACCACTTATTTATATATGGAGGGGTTACCAGAGCGCAGTATATATTTATTTATTTATATAAGGAGGGTTACCAGATACCACCATTTATTGTAATTTTTATTTAGATGAGTTACCAGTTATTGTTTTAATTTAATTATGTTCAGGTGTATCTTATTAGGGTGAGTTGGCAGGTTGCACCATTTATTTTAATTTTTCTTTACATGCGTTGCCAAATAATGTTTTTATTTTAATTATGTTAGGGGTGTACCTTATTAGGGTGATTTGCTATGCAAAACCATTTAATTTAATTACTTATTTATTAAAGGCAAGAGCGACTTTCTCCTTAAATTTGTTCAGCAAGAGAACTAATTATTTAAACGATTACCAACATTGATAATAAAAGAAATACACAGGGTTCTTTATATTGTACTCTGATCCATTAACTCACTATACATTTTAAATCAGTTTAAGAATTTATTTAGACGCAAAACGAGCCCCACAAGAAACACACTAGGCTCTTTAAATGATACATTAATATTAAAATGAAAACTTTACAGTAACTCGCGAATTCTATGGCATAAGGAAAAACATTTTAAATATTGTTAACCACTAGGTTACTCAGGGTACTCATTTACCTACCAACCAATTTTGCGGAAGGATGATCGTTTACCGCGCGCCGGCTGCCATCGCAAGGTCTCGAACCCGGAACCGATGGATTCATAGTCAGCGACGCTAACCACCGATTCATGGTATATCATCATCAGAATCGCAAGCACGCAACAGGGTACAGGGTTTTGGGGTATCCTCAGGAAGGACGGCGAGGGGGAAATTTTCAAATTGATCCGAGTCTGTCTCCCCAATTACAATCATACTTATTGATTGCTCACCCCAACGAAAAAAAAACTGTACGAAAATGAAAAGACATTATATATATAAATACACACAGAGGATTGATAATTAATTAACATCTTTGCAAGAAAAAAACAGTTGTATCATATGCCGACAATATGAAGTTGTTTACAAGCTGAGTAGAAGGCGTGATTGGATTGTTTATATATATTATTGATGCTCATCCCTTGATCACTCTAGTGCATTATTTAAAGAGCTAAACCAACTAAAACTCAATGATATAACCAAACTGGCACATTTTATTTTCATTTACGAGTGTAAGAACAGAATCATTAATTTACAATGGGTAAATAGATTTTTTGTAACTCACCAAGAAATCCACTCGTATCAGACCAGAAATAGATCAAAGCTTGTTATACCTCAATTTAGATTGTCTTCATCGCAAAAACTACCCATTTTCATTGGATTGAAACTATGGAATGACTTAAATGCCGATATAAAAAAATATTGTGGATATAAATTTTTTTAAACCAAGTTGAAATCCCGATTAATAATGGCATACTAACAAAAATCTAGGATTAATGTCCATTACTATTGTTTACTAATTATTAATTTCTTTGTATGGTATTGGTAGAGTGCCTTCAATGGTGACCTTGTATTTGTCATGTCAGTAGTGATAATTTAAGATTAATACATGTTTTAACTAGTAATAATACTTATTTACTTTTTTATTATTAATTAATAACAACTAGCTGTTTATTTTTATAAAAGCCCAGTAAAGTCTAAAGCTTAAGGGCTAAATTAAATAAAATAAATAGTCGAGCCGAGCTTCAAAATTATTCATGTCATTGTAAATTGAAAAGATTGTATTTATTTTATTATTAATAAAGGTTATTCAATTAAAAAAAAAGAAAACAAATTTCCACTACAAATTTTACTGTTGAGATGAATGAGTAGGAAAACTGAACCGCACGCGAAATCAAAGTTGATGCAAAGAAGAGGAACCACGAAAACAGACAAGCAAGCAAACAATGTCGAGTTATTTATTGCAGAAGAAGCACGAAGGCATGCAAGCAAGCAATCAATCTGAAAGTGAAACTTTTTACTTGTACAAAAGATTTTCAATCTTATTGTTTCCACTTCAATTACCCCTATTAAAATTTCTCTCAATTCTAATTTGTAAATTTTTTTAACTTTTTACAAATTTAGGTTATTTATAATAATAACAATTAGTAAATAAATTACATTCGCTTACTTTTGTCTCGAATCACTTTACATGCACGTGAATATACCGAGACACTCCAAAACCATAGAGGTATCGGATTGCGGTTACCCCCAATTTCTAACTGTGTGTGTGTGTGTGTGTTAATCCTTTACATCGTCTCTGTTATTATTATTATTATTATTATTATTATTATTATCATTATTATTATGGGGAAACAAACTATTCACCATATATATATATTATAATATATATATATATATATATATATATATATATTATATATAAACAGCACATCACCTTCCGACAATCTCCCGTTGCAAGGAAGTTCAAAGCGCAGCCGTCAGCATGTAAAGTTATGCTAACACTGCTTTGGGATACACGAGGCCCTATCCTTGAACATTATCTAGAGAGTGGAACTACAGCAACAAGTGCATCGTATTCTGACATGCTTCGAAATGACTTAAAGCAAGCAATTCGCACAAAACGGAGAGGGAGATTGACGGAAGGTGTTATTCTGTTACACGACAATGCGCGCCCTCATACCGATGCACAGACTAGAAAATGCCTTGAAAATGCCACTTAAATTTGAAGTTCTCGACCATCCAGCTTACAGTCCAGACCTGGCACCTTCGGATTTTTACCTGTTTGGACCACTAAAAGACGCTTTGAGAGGTCAGCGATTCCAAGGCGATGATGACCTGAAGGAGGCGGTGCATGGCTGGCTACGCACACAGCCAAAAACATTCTTTTGTGATGGCATTAGGAAGCTTGTAGATCGCTGGACTAAATGTATTGAGAAACAGGGAGACTATGTTGAGAAGTGATATGTTTATAATCTATCAGATGTGAAAATAAAATTGTGAAAATAAAAAGTGCTGATACTTATTGAATTACCCTCGTATAAATCAAAAGAATTATAGCAACCAATTTAAATTATAGCAACCAACTCAGTCCTTTACACTAAATTACATTAATTATTCATCTTAAACTTTTAATGCTTTGAAAAAAATACAACAGTAAATATCTAGACTCAGATGACATGTATTACAACAGTTAGAATCAATGACTTACATCCTCACAGGAAAGTAAATGACTAAACATAGCCTAATGGTAAATTTTGGTGAAGTAAAATAGGCTCACATAATAGTTAACATGTCTGTTCAAACTATATTCAAGATTAACGAACCATAGAGTAATGACAGTGATCTAGAACGTGTTTCTTCGTCTAGTCTTGCAAGTTCAAAAGTGTCGACAAAAGGGCCATGGGTAAGGGGGGCCGTCAGGGCCGTGCCCCGCTTGTCCCTATATTAAGCCCCTGACTGGGCCACTGGCCCCAAGGTCTCGTCAACAAAATCACAGAAATGGCATACCCCGGTACGTCCACCTATTTTCTTTTCGAGGGAACTCGATAAAATATTTATACATTGTTCATGCCTTTGCAATAGCAAAGGCATTATGAGCAATGTACAAACTGGATGTTCCTGTATCTACCTATCTTTTCTGATCTTTTTCAACAACCTTTTCATTGATAATATTCACTATTTTATAGAATTTGAACCATCACTGATCAATAACAAACTTTTTATATCTATTCCATCATTTTCTAAGAGCGCTAATAAAGTGAATGCAAAAAGAAAAATAAATGATTGAACAAACGCTGTGACCATTGGTAAGCTGGAATAGGTAAAAATAAATAATACACTGCGTCATCTTTACACACATAGGACTTTGAAATTTCCATTCTTATATTCCTTAAATCACCCTTAACCCTTTCCCGCCGGGAGTTACCAAATAGTATCCGTCTACATATATTAGTGAAATTTAATAGTTATTTTAACATTTGCGAGGATATGATATAGCCGTCTGCGAACGTTGTTTTTAACAAAAGGAAAAAGAAAAATTAAAAAAGATCTTTCAATTTACGCATTATAAGTTACTGTTATACAGTTCATTAGACAATGGTGTACTTGATTTGCCTTTCATCACACTTGAATCATTTTCCAATGAAAACTTTGAAGCAGTAGCTGTAACATCAAAAACATGCATGTTAGGGTGGCCCAAAAACATAAAGTAAAAATAAATATCAGATATATGTCGCTCCACATGGTTGTTTCTGTTTCAATTGACTAAAGAACTCTGCATGCCAAACATTATGCAGATAGAAGTATATTTAGAGGTCGCTCACTTTTTGCTACGTTTTGGTATAGCCCTGAAATCTTGTTGTTGTGTAGAGGATAGGTGCTAGTGTTGTAAATTATTACATACATAAATCGGTTTGTTTGTGCGACGTTTTGCATTTATTGTCATTAATTAAAAATACTCTACTTCTTGAGTTGTGGATTAAATTTGTGCGCCTATTAAAACGCGTTGACTCTAGCAAAAACATGATTAAACGAATAAACGTGTTTACTCCCGTGGTGAACAACGGTTCGCCTCTACCCACCCAACTCCGTCAGCTGTCCCCATTGCTTCAGTTCTTTCGTGTCTTTCGCAGTGTGAGTGTTGCCAGACAGTTACTGTGTATAATAGGTGAGTTCGTGTTGCACCTTGCATGACATACATACTATAATTAGTTACTGTATTTTCCCGGTCAAGATTATTGTTAATGCATATGCGAAACATCTCAAAAAATCAGAACGAAAAGGCAGTAAAAGAAAACAGGAGCTTTAGCCTAACTTGAATTACATACATACATATATCAGTACACCCACAGCTTTGTCCGGAGCTGAAGGGTGTGTCCCTCTGCGGCGAATGGAGGAATGCAGCTTTCTCTGATGTAAGGGTTTCTTTGCCCTCGCGGACCATAGGACCAGTATAGGTGGTCGCTATATATATATATATATATATATATATATATATATGGGATTGAACTCAAAATGGTCCCCTGAGGTTTTTTCATGATAAACACAGACCGTGCATGAAACAAGGAACTCTTCTGGGAAAATTAAATCCACTATAGTCCGAATAAGTAATAGTAAATGACAAACACTATAGTTTTTTCTTTTTCATGATGTTAGCCCGACGTGGGCAACGGGTCACTCGCAAAGAGACCCCATCGCATCATCGTTAAACAGAGAAGACGTTGTAAAAATAACTCCAGTTATTTAGTTTCCTTGTTCCATACACGTCTGTGTGTATCATATATATATATATATATATATATATATATATATATAATTATATATATATATATATATATATATATATATATATATATGTGTGTATATTGCTGCTGTTTGATTCGAGTAATTATTGAACCAAAATTCTATACAGGCATACTCCGCATAACACGGATTCGTTCAACACTGATTCGCTATAACGCTGATAAAACCCTGACACCATTCCCCAAACAGCGATGCTTCAGATTCGCTCTTGCACGTTTTTGTAGCAAACATTTCTGACAAAAATGCATTTTTTAACGTTGAATGGAACAAAGTTAATTTTAAAAATAAGCGCGATTTTAAAAAATGTAGAAAATATCAACATATTTTTTCCAAAATTAAAGGGGTTAATTTTTAACTAAAAATTAAACATATAGTATACAATGGTAAATAGGGAACAGCTTTTATCTGTTTGGCTTGGAAATTGTAATAAAAAAAGAATTCTGCGTAGCGAAATGACAATTCACTTGAAAGCGCTAACGTATGAAGAAACTTTTACTGTTGCTAGTCGTGGTCTCGCGGATGGTTTGACAAATTAAAAAAGAACGTAATAATGAGCGTACTTTAGCTAAAAATAACATACTCGTAACTAAATTGTTTGCAGTTGTTTCACAATTAAAACTATTCATTTTCACGCAAAAAGACAGTGTTTTTTCACATTTTTCTTAATCATTGACATCTGAGAATGAAACACTATTTCACATTGATTACATTCCCCGACCAACGTTGACTCACATAACACGGTACTTTCCGCGGACGAATTAACCGCGTTAATCGGGGTATTGCTGTATTTACATGGGATTTTATGTTGCTTGTATTTGTACAAATAGTAATTTCATCTTTAAGTTAGGTGAAGCCTCTATAATTTCAATAATAAATTTTAGTTTTAAATAAAATGATCGTAAGAAAATATTTTAGAATTATTCGAATGTTCGAATTTTTTTAAAGATATTTAAGGGATAATAGCAATCAAAATATCATTACTAATCGCATCATCGTTAAACATAGAAGACGTTGTAAAAATAACTCCAGTTATTTAGTTTCTTATTGTACTGTACTTTGTAATTTTCTTAATAAAAGTGTAATTTTATTGAATGCGAAACTCACGAAATTTTAGTTCCAGTTTCATATATACTGTATATGTATGTATATATAGAGAGCTGCTTCAGCTCTGTCACGTTTTCCTCTGGGAATCCTCCAACAGAAGACCGTGCTTCCGCGCACCCGGCGCGATGCACCACGCGCCAGACCAGACAAAGCTAACTGCGCATGAGAGGGCTGGCATAACAAACATTTGTCTTTTTCTCTCTCTCGTCTTCGCCCGCTACTGGTATGAGGCCCCAGTCCCAGTAAAAGCCCCCTTCAATGACATTAACCTACTCGCCCTCCTGCAGGAGTACCCTGTACGTTCCTTCAAGGACGCGGCGGTCTTCTGCCGCCACTTATGGTACTTTTCTGAACACCTCGCGCCCCTCGCCCTCTTCGACGATCACTTCCTCCGAACCCTAAAGCTCCCAAGCGGGTGGATGGGAAGGAGTTCGACCATCGCACTCCTTTAGAAACGTACATCACAAGCCGTTCATTGAAATTGTTCAACCTTCTCTCCGTGAATGGCCAAGAAGAAGCTAAGGCGTTCTTGTCGAAGCCACCATCCCTCTGGCCAACGGACCCAATGTATCAGGCATTGAAGGCCAAAGTCAAACTCCTCAAGGTCGTCACTGACGAAAGACGAGACTCAGAAACAATACTTGTTGCTGCTTATCAGCAGTCACGGCAAAACCTTACCGGTTTCAACGAAGGCGGTACTGAACGTTAAGAAACAGGTTGTTTGAGATGTTTTATATCTCATGAACGAGATTGAAGTTCCTCTGTATTATCCGATGTGATATAAGTGTTGTTATTATTGTTTTTAATTTCATTGCTATTATACAAATAACTTAAGGGATTATGAAAAAGTAAAAGTCAATTTTTTACAGTTTTGTTTCAAGCACCAAAAATGTAGCAAAAGTGAGTGACCTTTAGATATTCTCCGATATGCCTAATTTTTTGCACATTTCATTATTTTTTTTATATGTAACAAGGAGAAACGTGTGGAAATAAACATTTCTGACTTTTATATTTTTGGGCTACCCTAATGCACATGGAACATGAGAAATGTGGTAAAAACAGAATTAACAGCTGAAATATGATGCAAATTTGAATTTACAAGGGACCTAGTGAAATGTGCAACCTTTGGAACAACTGTGAATACAGCAATACCCCGAATAACGCGGTTAATTCGTCCGCGAAAAGTACCGTGTTATGTGAATCAGCGTTGATCGGGGAATGTAATCCATGTAAAATAAAGTGTTTTGTTCTCAAATGTCAATGATAAAGAAAAATGTGAAAAAACAGTCTTTTTGCGTGAAAATGAACGTTTTAATTGTGAAACAACTGCAAACAATTTAGTTACGAATATGTTTAATTTTTAGCTAAAAGTACGCTCATTATTACGTTCTTTTTTAATCTGTCAAACCATCCGCGAAATCGCGACTAGCGACAGTAAAAGTTTCTTCATACGTTAGCGCTTTCAAGTGAATTGTCATCTCGCTACGCAGAATTTTTTTTTTATTACAATCTCCAAGCCAAACAGACAAAAGCTGTTTCCTATTTACCATTGTATACTATATGTTTAATTTTTAGTTAAAAATTAACCCCTTTAATTTTGGAAAAAGTATATTGCTATTTTCTACATTTTTTAAAAATCGCGCTTATTTTTAAAATTAACTTTGTTCCATTCAACGTTAAAAAATGCATTTTTGTTAAAAATGTCTGCTACAAAAACATGCAACAGCAAATCTGAAGCATCGCTGTTCGAGGAATGGTGTCAAGGTTTTATCAGTGTTATGGCGAATCAGCGTTGAACGAATCCGTGTTATGCGGGGTATGCCTGTATAACAAACTAATAAATATGACATATAATAATGAAAATAAATAAATAAATGTTCATAATAAATATGCCTTGAAAGGACCAAGTACAAAAACATCAAAAGATTAAAATAGGAGCATTATCACGTATGGGACACGTAAAAAGCAAATAATACAGTTCAGAAGGATGGATGAATAGTGTATCATATAGTCTATCACATAGTGTCATATAGTGTATCACGTGTTCTTTGTGGCGGTGACTCTTGTCAGTTTCGTTCTCCTTCTTCCTATCAAAATTAACAGTGTTTAAAGTCAGTGAACCGTTGTGTTACTTCTCCAATAAAATTTGTAAGTGTGCCAAGATTACAGTTACAATCTCATCAGATGATCCATAATACTTAACTAATAATAATACATATAATATATCTTCAAAATTTTCTAGCGACATCTGGAACTACATTCATAGTCCAATGAGGTGGCAAGCAGTGACCTTGAAATAGTGGGCATACAAACGAACGAACGAGCGAGACCTTTAAACTTACGAACGAACGAACGAAACGAATAAACGAATGAATTTTAACTACATAAATTGCTCAAAATATTTTTCAAAAGCCAGGTAAACGCTTTGAAATCTGAAATGAAAGACTTAGCAAATAAATAAATAGTTTTATTACTTTAGATACAGTATATTTACAAACTTTCGTGCTATGGAAGCGTTAAAAAGTATTAGTTAACTTTTACTATTAGCTTAATATATACAGTAAATGTGAAAGTTAAGAATTTTAATTACTGATAAAAGTTGCTGGTGGCGTTGGCCAATATAGAAAACTTGCACAGCCGCGTCAGAATCACCATAGGCTAGGATTTCGGAGCTAAACGATGGCGGAAGGATCTTCACATGGACCAAGTGTTGTTATCAACAACATTTTATGTTTCATTAATGTGAAGATTGACTTATTACCTAGTGACACTATAATCACATTATGTGAAAAACATTATACAGGGCGTCCCAAAAAAATGTATACACACTTTAAATAATTATAAAGGCAGTGTTTATTAAAATACATTTCATTTTCAAAATGTAATAGAATCTACAGACATTATTTAATTGTTTTGTCAACGCCTGTTTTCAAACTGACGTCCGTTCTGGTCCAAGCACTGCTGATAACGCGAAGCAATGGAATCGCAAATATCACGAAACATTTCGTTTGGTATTTGTGTGCATTCTCGTTCAATGGCGGCTCTCAATTCAGCGACTGTTGCAGGTTTTATAGCGTAGACTTTGTCTTTTAAGTATCCCCATAAAAAAAGGTCTAGTGGTGTGAGGTCTGGTGAACGCGGAGGGTATTCTACGAAACCCCTTCGTCCAATCCACATCCACATCGTGCCAAGTACCACTCGCAATACTACTCCACTCTTCGGTCCGGATCATCTTCATTAATAGCATGGACTAATCTTGGAATGTAACTTTTCCATTGACAGCGCTTCAAAATGCGTTGGACAGACGATTCTGAAATTCCTACCTCACGACTCGCTTGCCGCACAGATTTTCTTGGACTTTGGTGATACGTTTCCAGTACTCTTTCTTGCTTTGTGGGGCTTGTCGATGTCCGTGGTCTTCCGGAACGCTTCTTGTGGACATTCTGAACAGTTCCATCGGCTTCAAACTTATCTCTAATTCGAGTGATGGTAAGTCGCGTTGGTGGATCTGTTTGAAACTCCCTCCTAAACTGTCTTTGCACTTCAACTGCGTTTTCACACTTCCAGTAGCATTTTAGAATGAATTTCCTTTGTTCAAAGCTTAGTCTGACTGCCATTATTAATTCTAATGGGTTTAACTTGGAAAGAAAGAAACATCAATTGAGCTATCAGCTGTTAAAGTGTGTATACATTTTTTGGGGACGCCCGGTAGTGGTGAAGAGATAGAAAATGCTAAAGCAAAATTGTTTACATTATACCCAACCAATGCGAACTTAGACAAGAGGCTTATCTACCGCAAAGGTGAAAAGAAAAATGTGCTTAACCTTGAGGACATCGTTAAAAAGATTTTGGAAATAAAAGCTACTAACGATAGGCCCATATTTGCAAGTGAGAATCTGGACTTGCCACCCATACGTTTCGACTCTACTGATGTAACTGTACTCTTAAGCAGAATAGAATCACTTCAGGATGAGGTGCAGCTACTGAAAGGTGGCTTGCATACCCATCATGGTCAAAACAGAGAGCTAAAAGATATATGTAGCAACGTAACCTGGGAACACTGAAAACTGACCTCTAGGATCTCACACATGGAACTTGAGATGAACAGCAGGCAAACTGCCCAGCCAGACAGGGATACCGCCATCACCACGACACAGCATAGTGATCCTCAGGAGAGGAGGCCTGCCGTTCCTATTATCACACCATCTTCTCTCACAGCTCAGCAGAGCTTTATATCCAAACTACAGGAGGGAGAAAACGGTAAGGTATTTTACTCTCAAGTTCTGAAAGAAAAGTCCAATGACATAAAAGTTTGTATGAACATGAACAACCATCCTTACAGTGGGCAGCAGGTAGTACGTATCTACCCGGAACTGAATAGTCTGACATATGATGAATCTCCAACGCAAACTAACAACAAATTAACTGCAACAGAAGGCAATGCTGCTGACACCATTAGTAATGTGGCCATGCTTCAAGGGACTATTCAAACCTGCTTGGCAACTAGTCGCCCTGGTGCGGAGAATGTAGGGCATGGGTAGACAACAGTTGGTAAAAGGGGTTTGCGTCGGAAAAAGAAACAGGATTCTGGGAACCCCCCCTCCATCCAGAAGAGAACCACGGATAGGGTTAGCAACAAATACAGCAATTAAGGCAGTGAAAATATTTCGGTAGGCCCATGTATTTGCCTCCCGTTTCCCACCTGACCTATCTGCCTCAGAACTAGAAGAATACCTGCGGGAAATGACAAGAATTGGGACTACCTGCTACAAATTAACCAGTAAACGACCAGATACCTACAGCTCTTTCTATATTAAGGCAGAATGTGAGGACCCCTCTGTATTTATGGGACCAGAAATCTGGCCTGAAGGACTCTACTATAGTTGGTATAACATGAAATTCAGGAAAAACTCAATTCACAAAAATACAGGGAAGCAGATTCCACCATGCAATCCCAGGGAGACACCCAGTGAGAAGTGATAGTGTGTATAAAAATAATGGCCCAGTTTCACAGACTCATGTTAGTAGCTGTAACTGTAGAGGCCTCAAAGTCAATGCTGACATTGAGATCAATAAACTTTTATCTGCACATGACATTTCTTGCTTTCAGGAAACTAGGCTTTCTAAACTAGAGTGCAAAAATTTAAACAATATTAAGCCTAACTACAAGGGAATAGCTAACTCACCCAATGATGATAGTGAAGTTATCACTGTGGGCAGACAGAATAAGAAGGAACGCGTAGCTATAATGTGGTACTCACAGCTGGATAGGTTTATAGAACCCATTAGTTATGAATATGAGTGAGTTGTAGCCATAAAACTAACTATTGATAACAAAATACTATATATATATATTCAATGTTTATATGCCTTACGAGTGTGCTGAAAATGAGGAAGTATTTTTTAATGGAATCTAAACTAAATATACTGCTAGAGGAACTGGGTTCTTCATGTGTTATAGTGGTTGGTGATTTTAACAGCAATATCAATAAACCTGGTTCGGATTTTGCTAACCTTCTTATCAATTACTGTGAGGCATGTGACTACAAACTTGCCAGTAAATTGCTACTCCCTAATGACTCATTTACATATGTTAGTGATATCTGGAGGACTCACTCGTGGCTAGACCACTGTATAGCCTCCCATGATGGTTATAGTATAATCAATAGCATGTCAATACTTTATGATGTATTTGAATCTAATCACATCCCATTTGTAGTAGGGCTTGATTGTATGGTAGCACCTGACTTATACAATGACTGTGATAATACTGATTACTATAAGGTTAATTGGTCAAATCTTAGCCATTCTGAGGTAGATTACTATACAATGCAGACTGATGTATTGCTAAGGCTTGTGAGGATTCCTGCGGAAGCTTTGGCGTGTAGGAATCCCTCCTATGATAATGTAAAACATATAGATCTCTTAAATAAGTATTACGGTGAGCTTGTACAATGTACATGGCATTAAGGCTGCGAGTGGAAATAGCTTTAGGAATTAAAAATGGGAAAAGGTAAATGTTAATTTAGGGTGGTCAGAATACTGTGCTGATTTGAATGATGTAGCTAAAAATGTATTTGTGGAATGGGTTGCTATGGGGAAACCTAGGCAGGGGGAACTTTTCCAATTGAAAAATATAACTCGTGTTGGATTCAAGGGTGCTCTTAGATTTATAAGGAAAAATTAAGAGAATCTTCGAAGAGAATAATCTCTAGCCAGAAAATTAGGCAATAGCAATACTTCCAGTAGGGAATTCTGGAAGGAGGTTAATAAAATTAACAATAGTAAGCTTACCTTGCCAACGTAATAGAGCAGTGGTTCCCAACCTTTTCACCACAAAGGACCCCTTTTATTTTGATTTTTTTCCCACGGACCCCATGTTTTTGAAAGATTCCGTCTACCAAACAAACTGTTTTTATTAACTAATAATTAACTCGTTTTCTCATTTTTCACTATCAAATAAAGGACATATAAGAGTAAGCAATTAAAATACAGCCTATTAAAAAAAGTATTAATAATTCCAGCCAAGAGCAAGGAAACTTGAAATTTTAGCCTGAGCGCCCTTATCGTGGGTAAATGTACGATTTTCATTGGAGCCTCTCGAAATATTGAAAGCTCACCGACCCCCAGTACTACCTTCGCGGACCCCCAGGGGTCCGTGGACCCCAGGTTGGGAACCACTGTAATAGAGGGTGTACATCATGCAAAAAACATTGTAGAACTGTGGGAAAATCATTATGAAACCCTATTTAATTGTCTCGGGGGGGGGGGGGGAGACTAAATATATGCCTAAATGTGGAGTGCTCTGAGGAACTACTAATTAACGACTCAGAAATCTGGCAGGCTATTCATAAGTTAGATGATAACAAAAGTTGTTGCCAGTTGTTAAAAATAAGGGTGCTAGTATCTGTGATAAGAATAATTACAGGCCAATAGCACTTGCCAGTATACTTTCTAAGGTGTTAGAATATATCATTTATAATAGGATAAGTACTTACTTGCAGACTTATGACAATCAGTTTGACTTTAGAGTGAAACATGGTACGGACATGTGTATTTATATGCTAAAGGAAGCCGTCCTAAAGTACAAGATGTCAAGTAGCAATGTACAGTATATTCCTGTTTTTTGGATGCATCAAAAGCATTTGATAGAGGTAACCATCGCAAACTTTTCAAGAAACTCTTGTGTCGAGGGGTATCTAAATATATACTTAGGATATTTGTATTCTGGTATACAGAACAGACCATGTTTGTAAGATGGAAAAGCACTGTATCACCAGGTTTTAAGGTAACTAATAGTGTTAGGCAAGGGGGTATATTATCACCCTATCTTTTCTGTGCGTCTAGGAGAACTTGTCTAAAACAATTCGTCTAAAATACAATTTGTCTAAATCAATTTGTCTAAAACAATTTGTCTAAAATAGTTTGTCTAAAATCAATTTGTCTAATAACAATTTGTCTAAAATACAATTTGTCTAAAAATAATTTGTCTAAAATACAATTTGTCTAAACAAACAATTTAATATAATATGGCATACAAATTGTTGCCTGATGTACAATGCTATTTATTACTTGCCACGCCCCATCTTAAAAGCTTACCTCTTGTGCGGAATAGTACATCGAAATAGTTTGTCTAAAATAGTTTGTCTAAAAATAATTTGTCTAAAATACAATTTGACTAATAACTGAAGATAACTAGAAATGCATTTGTCTGCTTGATAAATTTGGAGTGAGGATGAAAAGATTGAAAACGGGTTGATTTTATTTCATAATATACCTAACCTAACCTAACCTAACCTAACCTAACCGGGTTATGGGTTCCGGGATAACTGATTTCGATGTACTATTCCGCACAAGAGGTAACCTTTTAAGATGGGGCGTGGCAAGTAATAAATAGCATTGTACATCAGGCAACAATTTGTATGCCATATTATATTAAATTGTTTGTTTAGACAAATTGTATTTTAGACAAATTATTTTTAGACAAATTGTATTTTAGACAAATTGTTATTAGACAAATTGATTTTAGACAAACTATTTTAGACAAATTGTTTTAGACAAATTGATTTAGACGAATTGTATTTTAGACGAATTGTTTTAGACAAACTCGCCTGATTCGCTTTGCTGTATATACTCGTACATGGATGACCTTGCCAATGAACTAAAAACTGCACGTACTGGCTGTCATTGGAAAGGAAAAAATTAATCATTTAATGTATGCCAATGACCTCTTCCCATGGGCTGAGAGTACTATTGGAGATCTGTAAACAATATGGTATACAAAATGACATCACCTATAATGGGGCAAAGAGTTGTATTCTGATTTTTAGGTGCAATCTACTGAAACGTATATCATGTGGGTCTTTTGAAATGAATGGTCAGATAATACCTGTCAAAGACGAATGTACGACAAAAATCCCACAAGAAAAAAACCCACCGACAAAATCCCCGGCGACAAAACCCCCGGCGACCAAAACCCCACCGACAAAACCCCCGAAATAGGGTAATGCGACAAAACCCCCACTCACAAAAATAAATATATAATGTGTATTTAAATTCAAGGTCAAGGTGACAGAGTCTAGGTTATAGGTTTTGAGAAATTCCAGTTTCAGTTTCTGAATACGCTTCACTGCAGCAGTATCTCTGAAATTTTCACCGCAAATTATATTTTCTTTCCGTTTTTACCCATCATGGAAGTCATTCGGAATAATAAAGGTGGCGAAAAGCTGTTATAATGGCTATATGCAGTGGCGGTTCCTCATATGGGCAATATGGGCAGCCGCACAGGGCGGCATTTGTGGAGGGGCGGCATGAGCGCCTGCAAAAAAAATAAAAATAAAAATAAGAATAAATAAATAAAGAAATAAATAAAAATAAAAAATAAAATAAAATAAATAATAAAAGATCAATGACTTTGCATCAAGGAAGGTAAGAAGAGTCAGGCTTTAGATGGCAGTTGTGCTGTGGTGCAATTTATTTTGTTTCTTTTTCAAAGTGTAGCATAATAATTACCCTCTCTTAAGTGTCTTATTCTATTTATGTGATAGAGCATTTGTACAATTTAGAAATTTGATTCTCTAGTTTATTTATGGCAGTTGTGCAATTTAATTTGTATTTTTCCTGTTCATAGTATCATAATTACATTCTCTTAAGTGAGTTATTCTATTTACGTGATGAAGGATTTGTAAAATTCAGAAATTTGAGTCTTTGTTTTGGTTCTGAAGTTCCAACAATTAGTCCAATAAAAAGTTATTTTGTGAAAGAGTTATGTCTGTCCTTTATTTTGGGGGATTCGAATGTGTGTGTGTTGGCGAACAGGGGGGGGGGCGCTGAAGGTGAGGTTCGCCCAGGGCGTCATGTAAGCTAGGACCGCCACTGGCTATATGTATACTAAAAAATCCACTAGTTCTAATACAAAGCGGTGGGAGTGTGCTAGAAGAGCAGCGTTTGGATGTAACGGTAAAATAACAACTAATTTAGAAATAACCGATATCATTTCAAGTATAGAGCATAATCATGAGAGAGATGAAGCATCAATAGAGGCAGCGAAAGTGCGTGCATCCCTCTATCAACAGGCCAAATCAAACAAAGGAAATACTAGTCGCGTTGTCGCGGATTCATTGGAAAGCATGACTCAAGAAGGAAGACTTGCTATGGGAAAATTAAGTACAGTAAAAAGAAATGTTCAAAGAAAGCGTCAGGAAGGACGACCTAAGGATCCAGTATCTTTAAATGATTTACAAATCTCAGGTGATTGGTCTATGACTGGTAGAGAAAATACTAAGCCTTTTCTTATTCACGATAGTGGCATTGAAGCCAGGAATCGAGTCATTGTGTTTGCTACAGAAGAATGTATGCAACATTTAGGTAAGTCCGATATTTGGTTTATGGATGGAACGAAAATATTACGACTTAACCTAACCAATCGTCATATATATATAATATATATATATATATAATAATATATGCTGCAAACCCACAAGGAAAAAGAAAAACGATTATAAGGCTACCTAACGAAGGCTGAGGGCCCTGGTTTTGTCGCTGGGGTTTTTTTCGGTGGGTGTTTTGTCGCCGGGGGTTTTGTCGGTGGTTTTTTTTTCGTGTGGGGGTTTTGTCGGTGGGTTTTTTGTCGCCGGGGGTTTTGTCGGTGTTTTTTTTTTCGTGTGGGGGTTTTGTCGGATCTCCGTCAAAGACACCTGTAAATACTTAAGTCATAAACTTGATATTGAGAGGCAACGTAAAAAGCTGTATGTACAGGCAAACATGCTCGTAAGGAAATTTGGTATGTGTTCAGAATCAGTTAAAACTTGTCTTTTTAGAACATACTGTACTGCATTGTATACATCCCATCTGTGGTGGAATTACACAAAAACTACTATGAATAAACTCTCTCTTGCTTATAATAATATTTTCCGTATAATATGTAGGGAACCAAAATGGTGCAGTACCAGTTTTATGTTTACTACGCGCAACCTACCTACCAGCCAAATGTTAATCTGGAAGAATATATATAATTTGATTAATTTAATTACTAGAGTCCAAAAGAGCCCTAATGTGTTATTGTGCAATGTCCTGTCTTCAGATACTGTGTACCTCTCACCTATATGCAATCTTGGTTCAGACAACTGCTGGTTTACAATACCTTATTTTTATAATGTAGCAAAGATTGTGTTTGTATATTAAGTTAAGTGTTATAATAAGATTGTATTTGTATGTTAGGTTAAATGGCTCTGCTGGCCTTATTTTTGTACTTGTGTGTTAGGTTAAGTGGCTATGTTGGCCTTATTTTTGTATTAAATTCAGTGTATGATAAGATTATACTTGTATGGTAGGTTAAGTGGCTATGGATTGTGAATGATCCGTAATAAAGATGGTTTGTTTGTTTCCCAGCGCTTTGTTTATTACATTTTATGAAAATTAAATGTGTAACTTTGGAATGGTTTTAAGTTTATCGAAACCTTTAGCTGGTTATAATTGACATAGATTCAGAATCCTCAAAGAAGAGACTGCAAAGTTGTGTGTTTAGGACAACAATTATCAGAAATAAAAAACTCTCTGAGGTAGCTTCCAACTACTGAATATAGTTTTAACAAATATTTGATCAAACCTTATTCAGTTGAAAGGTTCAGTGACCGAAGTACTAACTCGATGAGAATTCCTTCTATTTGTCATATAAAAGGAGACGCTGAGAACAAGGCTGTCATTTTGAGGAATTTCGTCTGCTAGTGCGGAAAACAATTGCTCATCATCGACGGACGTGGAACTGACGGACCTCATTCCACGTCAATGCGGAATAATTTCTCACTTTTTAAACATGAAAAACGTAATAAATATTAACAGAAATCATATATTAAGTGTTTTTATTTAATTTCTTTTTTTAGTTAACATATATTTTATAATGGATTACAGAAAGGAGCCATATGTGTGACTATGGGTAAACAATGACAAGCAGAAAGTGCATCGACGAACCTCATTCTGTTCTGTTCCATGTATCAGTCCAGTGTTCTCCAAATGCTCTTTGCCAAGGTTCTTCTACCTGAGGTACCATCTACATACAATCATCTGAGTTTCGATAAGTTAAATTTTGTTAACTTCTGACTAAATATGGGTGAAAAAGTCGAATTATTAAGTATGTCCGATACAAACCAAATGAAACCAAACCAAACCAAACCAAACCAAATGAAAAATTCGCCAAAGTAAAAAAAAAATTTAAAATGTTAAAACTATTACAACAGCTTAATGTTAATTTTCACTATAAAATAATTTTTTATTTTTATTGGCAATACAAAATTTACAAACGAAAAATTAAATATTTTATAAAAATTACATCGAAAGGCGAACGTTTGTTGACGTTTTAGTCATCAGTTTGTTGAGCATAGCCAACTGGCTGCAACTGACATTCCAAGTCTTGTTCACTTGACACTGTGACTCCACATACATGAGGTATGTTTCATTAAATAATTATGATAAAGCATAAAGTGCTGGTGTTTATAACAATATCATGGTACTTATACCAGTGTCCAGTAATTTTTGACAATGTAGTATCATAGTGATGTTTAAGTGTTTATAAATGCATCGTCGTGATGTTATAATACCCGGTAAATGCATCGTCGTGATATTATAATAAATGTATCGTCGTGATGTCGTGATTTTTTTTACTTCTTTATTTACTGGATATACTGTTAATTTTCATTTTGTCAGTGGTCTAGTTATTTGTAAGTAATGCTCATAGTTTTCTGCTTTTTTAGGAGTCGTGTTTGCACTTAACCCCCCCCCCCCTCCAAATAATAATAATAATATATTTTTATGTGTGTTTAAATTTTAAAATTATTTATGGGGAGATGCCAAAGGAAGGATCCGCCTCGGGTGCCAAATACTTCAGGTACGCCCCTGCCGATAGTTATCAGTTTTCTATGGTGAATAATAGAGAATAGTTACGATTTAAGTAAACTGTTTTTTTTCATTTATGAAATTTGGCAGCATTTAGTGTTGATATACTTGAGGACATACAATAAAACTTCATGTAGTTTTTTGCGATAACGTAGCAATGATAGAAAATATAACTGAAATTGCTGCACCCAGCATTTTTAAGCAAGTGTTTGCATATAAGTAGATATCTATTTCCTTTCTCTGCTGTATTCCCTTGTGTGTCACGCTATATGTCATCCCTACAGGGCCAGATTTAGACCTGGTGCACTCCTGCCTTAACGCGGAGTTCATCTTCCTATTTCTGACTCGTTACTTCAGTCAAGCACCCTTCCACTCCTTCACCCTTGTTTCGGTGAGCTATCATTGGGCTTACTTAACAGGTCTATGCACACAAGTACCACTAGGTTCACTTTAACCCCTTTGAGTTGGCGTCCACGCCGGTCATCCCCACCATCCCCCGAATGCAGAAAAAATCTTGAAGAGTTCAAGTCAGTTTTATTTCGATATAGAAACTCCTGGTCTTGTGGATTATAGAAATTTGAAAATATTGCTAAACCTACCTCAAATGTATCTATATTTAAATCCCCCTTGTCCTTGTCAGGCACTTTGCAAAATGAACAAATAAATGTATGCCCCCTTTTAAGTCCGCTTTTTCATATTTTATTTAGTTCTCTATGTTTTATCCCAGTATTCTTTGAGGCTCTAGCCCTTGATGATTTTAATTCCCCTGTGATTCTCTTACTAAAGCTAACATAAATTTACAGGTTCACATGGCTCCCAAGTGAAAGTTTAGGGATGTCTGGATGGACAGCGTGGAGTTCTAGCTCTGGTTGTCCCGTGTGGAAGGAGACCCCTCGAGGGCCTTCTGCACGATTGCAACAGAGACTTTAGTGCAGAGCTGACAGCCATCAAGAGGCACAAGGGGACGCGGATCCACGTCACAAATGAGGGGAAGGTCCAGCTGGAGGGACCTACTACCTCCTCTTCAAATGGGGTGGCAATGGCAACCATCCTCTTTGTTTGCTTCATCGCTGAGCATAACCTTCCCTTCACCACTGCCGATCACTTGGTGAACTTGATGAAGGTAATGTTTCCCGACTCCGCTATGGCTCAGAATACTCGTATGTCAATGAAGAGGACTAAGTGCACCAAGGTGGTGAAATCTCTGGCTAAGAATGTGACTGAGGAGACGGCGAGGAAGCTGAGACGAGTAGTATGCCCGCAAAATGGTAGAGTGCATATGCAATTGCAAATGTTGATCAATGTCGCAAAGGGGCGAATGTTGCAAGAGGTTATGCAACAAAGGGGGAGGGGTTATCTCCCAAGCTACAATGAAGGGGGAAAGAGGTTATGCAACAAGTCAATGCTGCAAAGGAGGGTTATTCAACAAGGGGGAGGGGTTATCCCCAAGCTGCAATGAAGGGGGGGAAGAGGGTATGCAACAAGTCAATGCTGCAAAGGGGGGTTATTCAACAAGGGGAGGGGTTATCCCCAAGCTGCAATGAAGGGGAGAGGGAGCTTTGAGGGGAGAAGGGAGGATGACCTCTCCCCAAAGGGGTAACCTTAACCTAAGCGAGGAAGAGAAAGGAGAAGGAAGAGGGTCTTTGGGGGAGAAGGTGGGATGTCTTCACCCCCTAAGTGAAACCTAACCTAAGAAGGAGAGAGGGGTGTTCGCCTGGCTCCAGCCAGACGCATAATGAGAGTTCATCCGAGCGCCCGATGTCTTATAAGGTCCTAATCAGCCAGTTGGCGTAGAAATCAGCCAGTTGGCTTAATCAGTCAGTTGACAGTTGGCCTAATCCGCCAGTTGGCTTAGAAGGCATAAATGGCCTGTATATATTAATAACCTTCGAGCGAATTAAAAGCGCACACAAACGCACATACACTCCCCGACTATACGCCCATAAAGTTCCTATTATCACACACTATATATATATATATATATATATATATATATATATATATAAACAGATGCATGCAAAGCCCTAATAGCAAAATATATACGAGCACAACCACCACAAAAAAAAAACCACATCACCACCAATCGTCTAAGTATAGACTTTTAGGAACTCATCCCATCAACAGCATATGGTGAGATGAGGGCTACAGCTAATCGTCTAAGTATAGACTTTTACGAGCTCATCCCATCAACAGCACATGGTGAGATGAGGGCTACAACCAATCGTCTAAATATAGACTTTTAGGAGCTCATCCCATCAACCCCACGTGACCGATATGAGGGCTATAACCAAGCGTTGAAACTTAGACGATTGGTGGTGAAGCAGCATTACACAACCACCACCACAGCACCAAAACCACCACCACAGCACCAAACCACCTCCACAGCACCACAACCACCTCTACAACCACCACTACCGCTTTACTTACCAGCTCCTGGTAGACCGACAAAGTCTCTACATACGACCCAGTAGACAGAGCTATTAAACATAAACAAATACGTTTATTGGGCAAAGGGTTAGACCAACAAGGTCTCAAAGAAAAGGCAATGCCAATAATACACAATTTCATCCTTAAACTATAACATAAAAAGCACTAATATGATTTTTAAAACCAAATAGAAATTAAATTAGGGGTAACTTATTCTCTTTTCTCTTTTACTTGCAGCCCTGCCGCGACATTGCTGCATTATTTTTAATATAATTAAAACCGGCATTCACGATCGTATTAAATCTTACTGTCGACGATATCCCGTAATAATACAAAATTATTTTAAAAGGTATAGACTCTTCGACGTATCTTAAACTTTGGTGCAAAAGATATTAATATAACTAGATTTTAAGTTTTAGTTGGGCATGCCCAATAAATATCGTTTTCTAAGCCTATTTATAAAAGATGGAATTTATGGTATAACTTATATAATTGCACCTTCTACAATTCAATAAATGGATTAATATGATTTACTCTAAATAATTTCTCTCTTCAACATTACTGCATTATATTTAATGTAATTTTAAACCAGCTTTTGGGACATATTAAAGTAAAGTTTGAAGTCTTCAGTGCAATTCTCGAATTAAACACTGCCTTGAGGATTCGATTTCTAATACAGCGTATTATCACAAACACATTTAAAAACGTAGAAGATTGGGGTCTCCTATCCAGGAATAAAGAATTATGAAATGTTTCGATATATATAAATATCGATATATACAGTATAAATATCGTTTTCTAAGCGTATTTATAAAAAATGGAATTTATGGTATAACTCATTTAATTGCACCTTCTACAATTCAATAAATGGATTTAACATGATTTACTCTAAATAATTTCTCTCTTCAACATTACTGGAATACATTCATCTCACCTGTTCAGTCTCTATTGTTTAAGGGTCTAAGGTTCAAAATTGAGTGTCAAACGCGGATATTTTTAAACTTAAATGTACTCCTATCCTATATATCTATCCATCTAACTGTTTATCTCTCTATCTGCCTGTCTATATATATATATATATATATATATATATATATATATATATATATATATATATATATATATATATATTGGCTATGTGCGGTGGAGAGCGCAAGAGAGCAACTCGCTCCACCAAGCCACTCCTAATGGCAGGGACCACCCGCTTGACCTTCGTGTGAAGAGAGAACGACGCACGGAAACGCAACGAGGTACAGTATATACACACATTTTATTCATGCAGTTATCCTTGATTCAATGGCGTCAACTGAATTAACATGACTTACTAATTGTTACCATTGTGCACTTATCCGTGATCGTGATATGGCGTTAACCGTGATTTGGTGGTGTTTACATTCGCGGGTCCCTCCCGCCATCCCACCACAATGTGCCTCAGTCAGTGTCTCTTAGCGCAGCCAAAGACAATATTACGGACGAAATTATCAAAGATGCAAAGAGAAAAATCAGCGAGTGGTACCAAACCTCAAACTAGACACAATTACCATCCAAACAACGCAGGACGATAGGAAAGGCAGAATATGTAGTGTTCCCAAACTAAAGGCCTGACAAGGGACCTCCTCAACACTGAAGAAAAATAGCTTGGTTGTCAGGGGGTCAAGACGTTTTAACCAGCTTCCTAAGGACTACAGAAACGTTACAGGGGTCAAAGTTGAAGTCTTCAAGAGAAGACTAGATGCCTGGCACAGGACGATACCAGATGAGTCGGGTGTACCTGGCTATGTGCGGTAGAGAGGGCAAGAGAGCAACTCGCTCCTCCACCAAGCCAGGCCAAGAGGCGGGGCCACCAGTTTGACCTTCATGTTAAGAGAGACCGACGCAGGGGGGGGGACATTAACATTGAGTATAGCAATTTAACTTGAAGTAGTAGTATTCTTAAATATTTAAATTAAACATCTGATCCTTTCGCAGTAAAAGTTAAGCGGCAACCTACATTTTAACACATAACTATCATATCTACAATTAATTACGCAAAAATACATTTCTCTTTCATATATATATCGGGTGGCCACAAAAAAACTTTACTTAATTGAAAGTTTAATAACTGCAACAATTCAAAACTTATGCGATTGAGATTTTGCACACATTAACAGATGCATATACTCTATAATTGCTGGAATTTTCAAATATGTAGGTTCCATAGTTTTGTTACAGTGAACAATTTAAAAGCATATGTCTAAAAATAGCATGCCTGGTGTGCATCTGACACGTACGTGCGCTAGCGTAGGCTAAACCTAATGTAGCGTAGTATGACGTGCGCTGGCGTAGGCTAAACGCCTAAACCTAATGTGAATTTGCTTTCTTTTATTTTTCCGCTAAAACCCCGCCAGCATGACGTTAATTAAAAGTGATAAAGCCATCATAGAAGCATGTGTCAAGGAAAAAGGTTGGAATGGAAATAGGATTGTCCGAGAATTCCCCGCAAAGAACTGGACTCGTCAAAGTGTTTATAATTTAATAAGAAAGATAAAGGATACTGGATCAACAGCTAGAAAATCCGGCAGCGGCAGGCCCAAAAGTGTTTCAAAAGAAGAAAATAAAGCTGCCGTGGAGGAACTGATTCAATCCCAGGAGAATACACCAGGAACTCATCGCTCCCAGAGACAGATTGCGTACGACCTTGGGATTTCTCGCTCCTCTGTACAAGGGATTGTAAAACGTTTGAAATTGAAGGCCGACAAGAGAATTCGAGTTTCTCGGCGTGATCAGAATGTAGGACAGCGTAGAAAGACCCGCTGTAAATCCATATATGAACGCTACTCAGCTGAAGACGTGCAAAAAGTTGTGTTTACAGACGAAAAGGATTTCACGTTGGAGGTGGCCAAAAACAGGCAAAATGACAGGGTTTATGGTTCAAGGAAAAAGGACATTCCTCCCTCCAGGCTCTATCATGAAACCTCACGATTCAGCAGAAAAGTAATGGTATCGGCGGGAATTTCATGGAAGGGGAAAACACGAATTCATTTTATTGCCACAAACGAAACTAAAGTTAACTCTGAGCGCTACATCAACCTGTTAGATAATGGGTTACTTCCTGATTGTCGTCAGCTGTATCCTGATGAGGCCTACATTTTCCAGCAAGATGGGGCACCCGCCCATACAAGCCGAGCGACCCAAAATCATCTAGAGCAAGAGACCCCTAATTTCATCAAAAAGGATGAATGGCCGCCTCAGTCTCCCGACTGTAATCCGATGGACTAGTCAGTATGGGATTCCCTCATGGTGAAGGTTTACGGCAGCCAGAAAGACAAATTCACCGAAGATGAACTTAAGGAGAAAATTAGTAGAGTATGGGAGGATATCACCTTAGATGAGGTTCGAAAGTGCATCTCCTCGTGGAAGAAGCGATTGAGGGCAGTTTACCAACAGGGAGGTGGTCACATTGACCATTTGTTTAAGTAAATTTTGTTAAGTTCAAATTCATTTTCTTCGGCATGCTATTTTTAGACATATGCTTTTAAATTGTTCACTGTAACAAAACTATAGAACCTACATATTTGAAAATTCCAGCAATTATAGATTATAACCATCTGTTAATGTGTGCCAAAGCTCAATCGCATAAGTTTTGAATTGTTGCAGTTATTAAACTTTGAATTAAGTAAAGATTTTTTGTGGCCACCCGATATATATATATATAATATTTAGGAGAAATCCAATGACAAGAAGGAGAGTAAATGCCATGAAAAGTGTCTTCTTTAATGCGCAACGTTTCGAGCAATACGCTCATCTTCAGGCTAAACAGTGACAAAAAATGACAATATGAAGTTAAAATCAATAAATAATGAAACACATAAGACAATAATTACTATAAAACCTATTCTTAGAAGCAAAATTTAAAAAGACTAAAAGAAGAGGGTTGAATTCAAAGTTATAAAAGAAGTTTACATATAAAAATACGAGAAATTTAAAAAGCTTTTTTAAAATTATATATAGTAAATTTGAAATTAATACAATGGGATAATTAACACTACCTGAAATGGGTCCCATGAATAAAGAATTTAAACTTAAATTTACCAAGTTGTTAAAAGATTTTTTTATCATACTGATTTTCGCATTATATTTATTAATAAAACGTCTTTAGGTAGCTTTTTCTCAGCGAAGGATCGAACTCCTGATTCGTTGCGTAGCGGTGTTGTATATTTGTTTACCTGCCCAAGGTGTCTCCTTGGTACTTATATTGGCAGCACCGTGCGCTCTCTCAGGGCTAGATTTTATTCGCATATGGGAATAAGTTGTCGAACAGGTAAAACTTTAAATAAAAAAGAAGCCTCTAGTATCCGGGAACATAGTATTAAATGTAAAACAGATGTCACTTTAGATAATTTTAAAATTCTTGGCTGTAATCCTTGTCCCAACTCACTTAGAATTTTGGAATCCCTTTATATTAAAACATTGACCCCTTCTCTAAACGTTGATTCCTCAGCTGTCTCTCTAAATTTTGTATAATCCCCCCTCAACTCATAACTCTCCAACTACCCAACCCATAGTATTTTCCCTTTGCTTTGTTTTAACCCTTTCGCTCACGAATTATGACATAGGGTAAAAAAGAAATTTGCCTTTATGTGTGGTTATATAAGAATCAATATGGTTTATTTTTCAGCTACACAATTGTCTACCCAGTGAGTGAAAGGGTTAAATTACTTGTGCCTCGGAACTAGCAATGAAAGGTTAGTAATGTTAATTATCCCATTGTATTAATTTCAAATTTACTATATATAATTTTAAAAATAGCTTTTTAAATTTCTCGTATTTTTATATGTAAACTTCTTTTATAACTTTGAATTCAACCCTCTTCTTTTAGTCTTTTTAAATTTTGCTTCTAAGAATAGGTTTTATAGTAATTATTGTCTTATGTGTTTCATTTATTTATTGATTTTAACTTCATATTGTCATATTTTGTCACTGTTTAGCCTGAAGATGAGCGTATTGCTCGAAACGTTGCGCATTAAAGAAGACACTTTTCATGGCATTTACTTTCCTTGTCATTGGATTTCTCCTAAATATTAAATTGAAGCTTTGTAGAAGCAACCCGCATGATTATATATATATATATATATTATATATATTATATATATACACCTTACCTTACCTTACAACCTTACAAAGGTTCCGCGCGATGATTTCTCATTTCGCGAAGGTCAAGCTTGTCGCCCCTCCTCTCGAGTTGGCCTGGTGAAGTAGTGAGTTGGATTCTTGCGCTCTCCACCTCACATAGCCAGGTACGCCCGGCTCATCGGGGATTGTTCTATATATATATATATATATATATATATATATATTATATATATATACCAGTGGCGTGCGGTCCATGGAAGCAAGGGAAGCAATGCTTCCCTATTCAAAGAAAGAAGAAAATGCTGTATTATACTTTAAAGTTTAAACAGTTCAATATGTGTTAATAATTTGTAAAAAATCATTTTATTATACTAT
>JAJOZX010003406.1:0-67500 GCA_023014485.1 Bathynomus jamesi | reverse complement strand
TAAGTGAAAAAAAAGTGCTCTCCAAGTGTGTATATGAGGGCTACCAGCTCGCAACAGACAGCGACGAACGACAACGTGAGAGTCACCCGATCGAGAACCGCTGCGTGGGCTGCTGCTGCTCAGGCCGAGTCGACATCGCAAATTGCTACTGGACACCAAGCGGCAGGACGAGTAAACTTTCCCACCAACGCGGAAAGAGAGGTAAGCGACCCATCTTGTGTTGCGAGAGGTTTCAGAGGACGAGTGGAGAGCCTCCCTATAGCGGGCAGTTCCCCTAAATTAACCCAATCGAACCTTCATTTCTTTCCCCCAAAATTTTGATATAAATAGAGCACCTTTCCTTCCAATCGGTTCCCCTAGACTCGAGTTTGAGACTAATCCGGATCCGAACCCATTTGTAACAAATTTTAGAGATTCAAATTCGGTCGAGTTTTGGCCGATCTCATTCGAGAACATGCCTCTTGGCCAAGAAGGAATCAGTCCCAACCATGTATCAGCAACCACTCCCTACCCACTTCCCTCATCCCTATGTTTCCCCTTTCTATCCAATGTATCCTCACTTGTATTCCCCCAATGTAGGCCTCCCCGATCCACACGTTAATACTGTCCCGTATAACACTAGTAATGCACCCAAATTCCATCCAAAAAATGTCGGGTATAATCACGTTCGATGTCTTCTATGTGAGGGGAGAGGACACCAAGCTCGTCAGTGCCCCCTGATTGAAGCAGTGAAGACACTGAAGGAGAATGAAAGGGTGCGTGAAAGGGATGAGAGCAATAGGCGAGAGAATGAAAGAAATTATCGGAGGGAATGGACTCCAGGAGGAGGCCGACGGTATGAAGACCACGAAAGACGAGGAAGTAGGTACTCCTCCACTTCCGAATATTCGAGAAGACGGAACTTCTCACCGTATGAGAGAAACAGAGATAACTATGGTAACCCCAGATACGATAACAGGTATGAGGGTAACCCCAGATACGATAACAGGTATGAGGGTAACCCCAGATACGATAACAGGTATGAGGGTAACCCCAGATACGATAACAGGTATGAGGGTAACCCCAGATACGATAGCAGGTATGAGGGTAACCCCAGATACGATAACAGGTATGAGGGTAACCCCAGATACGATAACAGGTATGAGGGTAACCCCAGATACGACAACAGGTATGAGGGTAACCCCAGATACGACAACAGGTACGAGAATCGGTACCGCTCTCCGTCGCCCTATGAACAAAAAAGAAGGGACTATTCCCCTTACGACATAAACTACTCCCCTTACGACAGAAGAAACGGAGGTTACCCCTCCCCCGACAGGAATGGAGGCAGGTATCCCGACAGAAGAACGGACCGAAGTCCGTCACCATATTGGAGATACGATAAGGAGAGAGAACCTAACCGCGGAAGACGCCCAGAAAAAGAATGGGAAAAAGGGCGAGATAATTCTCCGTGGCCCCGAAGAAATGACCCCTCAACCGAAAGGGACCTTTCCCCCCGTCGAGTGTCATTTAAGGAGGAGGAAGAGGTAAAACACAAGACAAAAGAACTGGAATTGAAGCCGATATTGGTAAATAAAAAAGAAGACAAAGGCAGGGACCGGGACAGAAGAGATAAAGGTGAGAAAGTGAAAGTGAACGAATGGAATGAAAGAGAATCAGAAGAAGAAGAAAAAATCTCAAAAATAAGGAAGCGAAAGAGATGAATGAAATGAATGAAAGGAATGAAAGACGCAGCATAAATAATGATGCGAAAGAGAAGTGTTTAAATGCCCATGAAACGAGTGATATTGAAAGTATATATACGGTGCGAGAGGACGGAGCGTGTCTGCAGAGTGATTTGACCTTGAGAGCGGAGTCTGCCTCATGCAGACCTGATAATGAGTGCGAGGAAAGGACAGAAAGTGACCTTGACTTTGAGGTAAGGCCTCAGTCGAAGGACACGGTGAGAATGATAGCGGAATGTACGAGAAAAATGTACGAAATGTTCGAATTAAATGAGAGAGAAATAGAAGGAATGCATGAATCAATATCCGAGAGCAAGTTACCTGACTGTGCGATAAATTAGAACACTATAGACCCCAGGGAGCGTGATCCCCCACCGGAAACGGAATGGGTAAACGGAGTATATAATATGTGTTCTTGTGACGTACTTGTGAGACATAACAGGACGAAGAGTGATTCGTGTCTATATTGTGGGAACGGAAGTAGTTTGAATCCGGCGAACAAAAATGTAAATTGCGAAAATGAATTAAAAACGAGTGAGGAAAATACCGTGATAATGGACGCGGATGGATTGGCTATACGGAAAATAACTATGTTCAGCGGAAAAGACATAACTGAAGTAGCTCCCTCGAATGAATGCCCCTGGGAATCAACCAGGGTAAAAATAAACGAAAGTTGCGTGAGGGAGAATGCAGAGCAAAAAATAATTAATGTAAACGGTCCCATGATGTCCCTTGAACTTTTGAACGAAGGGGCCGATGTCGGTCTAGCAAGGGAAGGGTCAATTGACACTGTTGAATTTCGACCCCCAAGTCGAAATTACGAGTCATAGCCGTAAGGCTGTAAATGACGAAGTCCTAACCACCATGGGACAAATAAAAAAAATAGGCATTGAGCGCGAGAAATATGATCTTACTGCGTTGCTCGTTAAAGAATTGCCTGAGGGATTAAACTTTATTTTAGGGGCGGATTTCATCCGAGCAAACTTCATACATATTGCAGGTAAAGGAACGGGGTTTGTGGCTTACATAAATGAGATACAAATTCCCTTGATTACGAAATTGATGAGAGCCCCAAACAAAGAAGACCAAAACGCGGAGAGAAAAGAAGTAAATAACCTCCCTCTTCCATTAATACGAGGGTCCACTTCCATTGCCCCTTTAGCTGGAGCAATTTTAGAAGTACGAACTCCCCCGTTGAAGGAGGGATCCACTCTAATCGTAGAGGCGAGAGAAACCCTTTTAAACCTAAGGGTAGAACCGCAACTGGTTTGCGTGAACGAAGAAAGGAATGTATCCGTTATCGTGCGAAATGAATCCGCCAACGATAGAGTTAAAGTTACCGGAGAAAGGACAAAGCTGGCGGGAGAAGTTTTACGATACTGCGATTGCGAAGGGAAAAAACCCTGTAGCGCGCCAAACGAATGCTCTTCCAACAGCGAAGAACTAAAGAAAGAAGTGAGTGAAAAAGAGCTCAATCAAGTCATGAACCATAAGCGAAAATGGTCTGAAGATGAAATTTCAGAGGAAATTTATAACACGGAAATGATGAGCGAATTCTCGTTAACCCCTAAGTCTGTGGAGCAGGAAAGAAGGGAAGTACGAAAATTTGTAAAAAATCCTAAATTAGGCCCAGAAGAAAGGAGGAGATTAAAAAACCCTCTTAAGGACTATATTGAACAAAAGAAGAGAAAATTAAACGAGACTGAAATTGCAACCGAAGAAGAAGAAACAAACGAGATGAATTACGTACGCCAGAAGAATAAACGCAATTATAATGACGAAACGAAAAGTAAAAAAGAGAACCAATGAACCGCACCGCTTCCGCAGTCGGTACGAGGAAACGGATAGTCTGTGGTCGCACGCAGTCAGACCGCCAGAACTCATTTAAAGGTCCTGATTGCTAGGTTAGGAGAATGACCTTTACGGCTAAAGTTTATAAGGCGGCTTAACGAATAAACAACACGAACAAACTAATTAAACCAAAGGGAACAAATGGGTTAAACTCTTCCCCGAGACAATCAAGAAAGATGTTCTTTCCTTTTAACAAATCTTTTACCATTTAATATATAATCAAATTAATTCCCCCCCTCGGGAAGTTGACTGAAAGGCATGATTCCGGTTTGGAGTTAACAATGTTCATATAACTATACGTATTTCATATTTTCTTTTTCATATAGCATACATTTTTCATAGTCATGAGTAAGAAATCGACATAAATGCATAGGTCGGAAACAGTAGCATGATGAGAGAGCATGTTTCGCGCGTCCAAATCAGCTCTCAAATTCCTTGAGCTTAAGGGAATCGAGTGGAAAATTTATAAAAAAGAATTCATTAAGATTACGAGAAAAGGAAATTTCCCTTTATTTATCATTGCTTATATAAATATTCTTTTATTTTTGTCCCAACTTAGAAAGTTCCTGACAGAATTTTCCCTGAAATTAATCATGATCCCCGTCTTCTTAACCTAATGCGCCATACACGTTGGGGCGCAAACCTTCTCAAATCACGGAGTCCTTTTCCAACCAACGGGCCCCCTAATTCGGCAAGGCCCCACGTACACTTTCAGCGCACGTCTCAGTCTGAAGCCCAACTATCGAAGCCTGCTGATCCTGAACCACCTCGTGATTTCGAGATCACGTATATCGTGAACTCCTCATTTACGAAGGAGGCCCTTCACCACTTCAACGCTTCCCTCTCTAAGGGAATAGACCTTCAGGATGTAACTCTGTACCTGCGCAGGGTCGCCCTAAAGAAATAGGAAGAAGGAATGTCCTCCACCCTATCCTACGCCACCCTCACCCTGTGTCTCGCGTTGGGAATAGCAGTCATCGGAATTGCGATCTGGAAGAGACGGTGCTGTCGCCGAAATCCTCCGCCGGTGCCGACTGCCAGGTCGGAAATCCAGTCCCCTGGCCCTCCAGAAGAAATTCCCATAACCGATCACCTACGCCCCCTCGAAGCCCCCCTCACCGACTTCGTTTTGCGCAGTGAGTCCGAGCGCTGTCCGGTCATACTGGACCCCAGAATCAGTACCTAACGTTGACTACGAGGAAGTGGGTTATTCCCGTAATTGAGACCTCAACTGTTTCACCCGTTTGGTCCTTTAATGTTTTTCCACATTTTTAATACTTACGAAAAAAAAAAAACCAAGTGAAATTGGCTTAATTTGGTTGATTAGATTTAATGATAAAAATTGGATTGCTTAATTAATAACTTCATTCAGTAATTAGTGCTTAACTAACTAATAATTATGATAAGTGTTTAATTTAATTAAATAAGTAATATTTTCCTTCAGTGATTAGTGCTTAACGAATTGTAATTAGCGATAAGTGTTCGATTTACGAGCCTTACTGAAATGACCTCTCTTTATGCAACTGATACGTTTCTCCGTCTGTGTATTTCAAATTTTCTCCCTGCTATATCGCTTTCCTTTATTTATTTTAAAAGCATATTAACTTATAAAACCATTATGATATCATTTTGCGTCATAAAGCGAGATTGCGAAAGTTGTCTCTCGAAAGCAACTTTCTGTAAATAGAGATCAGATGCTGACCAACTTGTTTTTGCGCTGACGATGCGAGTAAAGCTTGCATTCGAACTAATTGCTGACCGTACCTGATAACTAAATTATACTGCAAAGTATAAATTCATATAATTTCATTCAGTTAACTAATAAAGTAGGCCCTCGGAATGTAGGCTTTCGTCTTTCGGTTGAGTATGCAAATTTTAGTATAGAAAAAGAAAAAAAATAATTTTTCCATTTTTACTTATAAAATTTATGAACTTTATGAAATTTATGAAAATTTAATTTAGTCATCCCTTTGGAAAACTATAAGAGTTGTTAGGCGACTCGTCGTACGAATTATTCCTTCTAAAGAAAGCACTTTCCACCCCAAGTTACAAGAATTAGTCGTCCTAAACCGGTAGACGCATTTTTCATGATGTTAACATAAAAGAAAATGACACTATATTGAAGGCTGATCCGTTTCGACATCGGATTATTTAATTTAGAGAAGGGCGTTGCCCTTGTAAGGCATTCAGAAATTAAAATTTCCCCGTATAATGTAATCTTCTTGCTGTGTATTTCTTTTTTAAAACCTACCCTTTCCTCTACTTATATTAATTACACGGTGAGTGAATACACATTTCATTTTTCACAGGCATAAGTTACGAGGCAAACATTTTAGTGCCTGCGATAGATATTCTACGACTATAGGACTATAGGGCAACTTTTGAAGAGAGTGCCCGTAGACCCTTAAAAAGAGTTAAAAGTATTCATTCTGCAAATGTAATTTTCAGAATAAATCAGTATATGTTGTTTGACACGGTATTTATTATGTAAATTTAATTTTAGCTTATTGATTTGACAACTTTCAATTTATTTATAAATAGTAAGCAAGCCTAACTAGGTTAATGTTCGATTGAATTTCTCATATTTTCATTGTAACTACGAGTTCTAACGTATCTGGATAGACCTAAGTAAACTAAATTCATGTTTTGAGAATTGCCTCTCCACTACGAATCATTTCCTCTCACGGAGCATTTATCTTTCCGTATTCACGGACCATTGAAGTTCTTCGTTCGGCCTCAAGTTCCCTCAGGGACTCTTTTTTTTTTTTTTGAAGAAACGAATTTGTTATACACAAGCCACTTGATTCCCCATAATACCCCATGTTTTATCTTCAATATTTAAAACAGCCCTTGAGATAAACCTCGAGTGTCCTCATCGACTCGTGCGACGCTCCCTCCCCCCTTTTTTTTCTTTGTTCGTAAATGCTTGAACAGCGCATCAACGGGGCGCAAACCCCTAAGTTGCGCTCTCCCCCACAAATTAGTCTCCGTTGATTGGGCTCGCCTCGGGGCGTCTTGGACTCTGACGTAGGAGGGATGGAGTACGAAAACAGATGCGGGGAAAAAACCCGTTAGAATATATCTTGCGCTTCGTCGGGAATGAGTGATAGGCCGGGTGGCGATCTGGTAATTCTCCGAGTAGGCCTTTGAGAGGGTTTGCTCGTTAAAGACTAAATTTGAGAGTTTCATTGAGTGAAATTTGAGCTTTTGAGACATTGAGTTTGAGAGAATATTGAGTTTTTGAGGAAATATTGAGAACCGTTAACCTAAACTACTGCGAGGGATGTAGTGGATGGGCAACGTTATAACTTAAATAATTTGATTAATGTTAATACTAGTTTAAGAAAAAACCTGAACTTAATCGTATTATATTTCGAATTTGAGATCGAACTTGTAGCCAAATGCGACTTCAATTTATTGATTAAAAGCTAAGCAAACAAACTATTTCATTCTCAAATACACACTGAAATCGGGGGTACAGAAGTAAGCGGAGGATAAAGAATTCACGCAGAGGGTCACTAACTTAAAAGAAAGATTTATTATAACTTCAATTTACTCATCGAGCCTTGGCAGTGACCTTCGAGAAACAAACAATTTATAATAAGGGTCCGTCTCCCTGACAACGGACAATTTTTTATTACAAACTGGTGTCAGAAGTGGGATCGGAAATTTTTTATTATATATATATATATATATATATATATATATATATATATGGATGGATAAAAAGATAGATAGATAGATGGATAGACAGGCAGATAGATAGATAGAGAGTTAGATGGATAGATATATAGGAGTACGTTTAAGGATAAAAATATCCGCGTTTGACACTCAGTTTTGAACCTTATCCTTAAACGATAGAGATTGAACAGGTGAAATAAATGTATTCGTTTAACTATACCAGGGGTGGGGAACCTGCGGCCTTAAGGCCGCATGCGGCCTTTTGGGGTACTAGTTGCGGCCTTCTGCTTATTTGACATTCAGAATTCATACCGTACGATAATGGACAGCAACTGATACCCCTTTAGGGCTTTAGGCTATTTCATTAGATCATGGTTTCAGCTTCACTGCTTCTTACACATACAAGCCTTCTTTATGGCTTGAACAATAGGAAATATGGCAACGTTGCCAGTTTAAACTGGCAGAGTTGCCTTACGGCTTACGCCCTTATCTATCAACGATCAACTCGACTGGCTGACTGGATGACAGTTACTGAAGATTCTCCGATAGTGACACGCACGCTTGTTTCCTTTAAAACTGTAAATCTTTGATCAATTCGTGTACCATTTTTATTTAAAAATCTTCTGGTACCCCAATCATGTCAAAAACTGTGAAAAGAAAATTAAAGGAAGAGAACAGAGTATTCCATGAAGAATGGGAATTGCAGTATTTCATAGTTGCTGAGAAAGATAAAATGATGTGTTTGCTCTGCAACGCCATAATTGCAACAGTGAAGAAACACAATGCATATCAGCATTATGCAACTCATAAGAACCACAAGTATGCTATATTGGAAGAAGAACCCCGAAAGTTTGCACTTACGAAGATGAAACTTCAAAAGCAGCAACAACAGCAAGTATTTAAAACGATGTCAGGCCTAGGGACTGAAATCACTGAAGCAACGTATAAAGTAGCATATATACTTGGAAAAAGAGGTAAGCCATATAGTGATGTGGAAATCATAAAAGAATGCATTGTTGAAGTTGTAGCCCCTTTAGATTCAGAAAGGTTAACAAATACAAACAACTACCTCTTTCAAGAAGGACCATAACTGATCGGCAACATGAATTAGCCTTCAATGTAACTGAACAACTTCATACAATATGCCAAAGCGAAAATACTTATTATTCGATTACCTTGGATGAGTCCACTGATATTACTGACTCAGCGCAAGTGTCACTTTTTATTCGTGTTATAACTGCAGATTTTCAATGCTACGAGGAGTTACTGGCTTTGGGTACCCTTACGGGGAAGACACGTGGAATTGACGTCTTGTCTCTCTTCAAAGAAAAATGCCGTGAAGCGAAACTGAATTTATGTAATTTAGTAAGTGTATGCACAGATGGTGCACCTTCCATGAGAAGAAAATGTGCAGGATTTGTTGCGCTACTACAAAAAGAACTGCCAAATCCAAATAGCTTGATTTCCTTTCACTGTATTTTGCATCAACAGAATCTCTGTGCCAAATCTACTGTTTTAAGTGACATATTAAGTAAAGTTATACGTATTGTGAACTACATTAGAGCAAATGCATCACGACATCGCCAGTTTCGCAATATGCTTATGCTTGATGATGAAACATTCAGTGTGGATCTTCCGTATCATTCTAAAGTGCGCTGGTTGTCACAAGGGCAAGTCTTGAAAAACTTTTGTCTTTGCGAAAACAAATCACAAGATTTTCTGAGGAACTCAATGAACCATGTGAATTGTCAAAAAAGGATTTCTGCAGAAATGCTGCATTTTTGTGTGACGTAATGTCAAGCAAAATTACCTGAATATTTCTTTGCAAGGTAAAACTAAATCCATATATGAAATGTGGCAAAAAATCCAGGCTTTTCCGAGGAAGCTGCGCTTTTTCAAAACTATCCTTACCCGATCGGAACTTTCAGCTGAACAATTCCCTGAACTGGCAAAGGTAATTGATGAAGAAGATACAAGCAAATCATTAAGGGAATGCGATGTGAAAGAATACACAGCTGTCCTAGACTCCCTGATTGAAGAATACGATGAAAGATTTGAAGATTTTGAGAAACATGACTTCGCACTGAAACTAGCTTTCCAACCACACCTGGTTGGTGTCTCCAAAGCACCTGAAGATTTACAGATGGAGTTGATTGAGCTATTAGAAGATAATATCCTTAAGTCTCTATTTGATACTAAGAAGGATCCTGTTGAAATATGGAAAAATGGCGTTGAATACCCACGTCTGCGCCAACATGCTCGTCGAATGTTGCCTTCTTTCGGCACAACCTACTGTTGTGAATCAACGTTTTCATATGTGACTCAAATCAAAACGCGCTTGAGATCTCAGATGACGAATATTCACCTGGAGGACCAACTAAAACTACGGTCAACGATATTGGAACCAAATGTACGACTCCTGTCCCGCAATAAGCCGTCACAAAAAAGTCATTAAATGGTTTATCACTTTTTCACTTAATATTAACATCATTTCACTTAATATCACTTTTCACTTAATATTAATTATATTGTTAATTATTCCCCCACAAAAATAAATGTGCACTTGCTGAATTTTTTATTTATTATAAAAGCCCTCACGTATTATCAAGTTTGATTTAAAATTAATAAATATGTAGATTGTAGACTAAAATATGACATTTTGTTGTACTGTATATGTTAAATTCTCAGCATGCGGCCTAATAGGGTCTTGGTTAAATGAAATGCGGCCTTCCAATGAAAAAAGGTTCCCCACCCCTGAACTATACAATGAAAAATGACTTATGTCCAGTCAAATTAGAATTTTTGGTGGAAAAAAATGATAAAAGATGAAATTTTGCATACATACTTCTGAAGGCTATAGAAATAAAGATAAAAAGAGTCCCCCTCCGTCCGAGTGCAGCATCCCCCTTTCCCCCCCCCCCTGAGGGGGTGTTTGCGACTACTTTTCGCTGTTTTGTGATAAACGGTGCATCGGACGATAAAACTGCACATAGACAAAAATGTTGGAAATGTAATTTTAAACAAGATTGTATATATACATTTTTTCCGTAGAAGCTACAGGTTTGTGGAATCCACGTCTGAAGTGGGGACAAACTTTTAGCGTGCAGCGAGAAATTTGCTTCTGGTGCTGTTTTTGGCAAATAATTCACAAACGCCAAATTTTTCATTAAAAATGCATATGTTGAAATTGTAGAGCGGAAAATTCTCTTTTGGGTTAAGTGAAAAACATATTTCTGTAAAAATTTTGAAGCTTTTCCTGACTCATTCAAAATATTTTCTTTTGCAGGTATCACTTAGAATATGTCTGTGTTCAGTATGGCGTGCACAAGTGAATGTTTTTCTTGTGATAAAAGTTTAGCAGATGGAGAAACAGTGGTTGTGAAAGACGGAATGGAGAACTTAAGACGTGTAAGTCAAATCCGAAAAGACGGCCATTTTGAAAAATTGAAGAAAGTGAATACAATTGAAATGCATAAAGTTTGCAGACGTGAGTATATTAAAGAGAAAAACATTGCCAGGGATTTGAAAAAAGCAGAAGCTAAAAAATTGAATGAGTGTACATTGCGATCAGAAGAACAATTTGATTTCAAAAGGAATTGTTTGTTTTGTGGTGAAAAATGTGACATTCTTGCGGAAAAGAAAAAGCCTGCAGAGAAATGCCAAGTAATGTGCGAGATTCGTACTTTGACTGTGAAAGATAAATTATTGAAGGATGCCGAACAAAAGAACGACGAGTGGGGTGAGAAAGTGTCAAGGCGAGTAAACAGCGTGATGTGTCTTGTAGCAGAAGAAACGCGCTATCACGGAAAACGCTACTCTAAATTTGCATGCAACCGACCATCAACTCTAAAAAGAGGACGTCCACGGGATGAAGACATGGCTCCTGCTTTCGTAAAGCTGTGCTCCTTCATTGATGACTGTGAGGAATGCCAGTTTTCCTTACATGATTTGATAAGGAAAGTTGAAGAACATTTACCAGAAGGGTCATCGATGACTCAAAAAACACTGAAAACAAAATTAGCAAACGCATACGGGGATGGAGTCATGTTTGTACAAATGAACAAAAGACCACTAGTTGCTTGTTTCCGTGGCTCCGGACTTAAACTTATCAATTCCTGGTACGGAGAAAGAAAAACAAATGAGAAAGATGAGCGCTTAAGAATCGTCGAAGCCGCAGCTACTATAGTTCGAGAGGATATTAGGACAACTGCTTATAACACAATGGATTACCCGGATATTATAGACTTTATGAAGGATGCAGATGACGTAGTTCCCAAAACTTTGCAAGCATTTTTGGATACCGTTATCCTAAAAAGCAGAAAATGCGAAAAGGAAAAAGTAGCAAAACAGTGTACTGCAATCGCTCATTCTATAATTGCTGCAACAAGACCGCGCTCATTTCTGTCTTCCATACTACTTGGTCTCTCTGTGTATTTATTTCTGAAAGTGGGTTCCAAAAGCATTGTCACTGCAGTGTCAAATTTGAGATTTTGTTCAAGCTATAATGATGTTGCATTGTTCGAATCATCTGCTGTTAAATCTTGGAAACCTGATTTGGACAAAGATTCTTTCTGTCAGTACAGTATGTTTTTGACAATGCAGATTTTAATATAAAGACCTTAACTGGTAAAGGAACATTTCACTCGATGGGCGGAATAAAATGCATAACACCAGCAAAGATGGTAATAAATCAGGAAATTTCAAAATTGCGAACCATTCCTTCTTCAAAAGAGCTAGCAAGCATTGGACAAATGGAAATACAAACTTTTCAAGGAAAACGAAATGCTGGTTTGAATGAATTAAAATTGCAAAAGGTGTACAATGATGAAGCTTGCAAGAATGTTACAATGTACTCAACCCAGGATATTCTGTGGATGTTCGGAAAATTTTTGCAGACACCCTCTCTTCCATTGTGGCAAGGTTTTATGGAAGCCATGATGGGTACTCTGCCATATGAGCAGTCAAAGGTTCTCGCATTACCTTTCGTTAATCTGCCGCCAACAGAGTACAACACAATGCTAACTGTACTAAAATTTGCGGCGGAAGAAACAAAGAAATCGAAACAAAAAACGTGTTTTGTTACATTCGACCAACCACTATACATGAAGGCTAAGGATATTGTGTCTCCAGGAGATGAAAATCAAGGTGAACTTTCGAACGTTCTTGTGAGGTTAGGAGGATTTCATCTTTTAATGTCCCATCTCGGATCAATTGGCTACATTATGGGAGGCAGTGGACTATCAGACCTATGGTCCACAGTATTTGCTTCTTCATCTGTATCTCATATGCTTTCTGGCCACGCCTATGCGCGAGCCATTCGAGCACATTTGTTAACATACTGCGTTTTGGCAAAGATCATGTTTCATGAAGTCACAGTAGATAACACTGACAAACAAATATGTACAACGAATTCTCACTACTTTTAAAGGTCTGCCTCCAACATTTGACTCTGTGGAAAACGATAATGTAATTAAAGGGCTCCATATGCAGTTCATAAATCACATGACCACTCAAGCAAAAAGGAAAGAGAGCTCAATTATGGCTACAATATTTTGATCTTGTGACTATCGCTTTACATTTCATTCAGGCAGAGGCATCGGAAATTGGAAGCTTCATTTAGATTGCATTAGAGCTATGCTGCCCATTTTTCATGCAAGTGGACATTTTTTGTATGCCAACTCCTGCCAGCTCTACCTCCAAGATATGGATTCTCTTCATCTCAAGATGACAGACAAGGAGTTTCACAGATTCACATCAGAGGGTTACTTCACAATCCGACGTTCGGACAAGTGCTGGAGTGGTGTATGGTCTGATATGACTATCGAGCAGAATTTAATGAAAAATATGAAGAGTGTTGGAGGCATCACTCACGGAAGAGGCTTCACAGAGTGTTCTGAATAAATACCAGTGCCAAAGTCGCAGATGACATCATAGAGGTTGACACCACTCAATTATTTCAGGGAATAATTTGCACTGTAAAGTTGCCGCAAGACTTGGAGACCTGTTTCAGTCATGAGTTGGCTTCATTTCCGCACTTCATATTTGACGAAACAGGTTTGATGAGAAAGACGAAGAAATCGTTTTGTATGACATTTTCAACACTGTCGAAGAACGAGTAGTTAAATTATCATGGTGCAAATATGTCATTGATGGAGGTAACTTAATCCACCGTGTAGTTTGGCCGAAGCAAGGCACAATTGCAGACGTTCATGCTGCTTATGTCCAGTTCATTAGAAAACATTACGGTGAAGATGTAACTGTAATATTTGATGGTTATTCAACTAATGAAGTCAGTACAAAGAGCATCGAGCGTCAACAAAGACTTTTGAAACGAATTTCAGCTGAAATCTTATTTGATGAGAATACGGCTCTAACTACACCTAAGGAAAAATTCTTGAGTAATCTAAAAAAAATGAGCGTCTAATTATGCAATTGAAACAGAGATTTGAGAACGAAGGTATTGAGCCACATATTGCTGCAGATGATGCTGATGTACTAATTGTTCAAAGTGCTATCAATGCATCTTATCAGCATGACTCCGTTGTTATAGTTGGATAGGATGTAGATCTTCTTACTCTACTTATTGTTCTTACTCCAGAAGACAAAGATATTATGTATTTAAAAGAAGCACAGGGAAACCTCAGAGCAAGGCTTTATAGTTCTCGAGATTTGCAATGCTCCAATATTCTAAAGAACTGCAAAGAATCAGTTTTGGTAGCTCATGCATTTAGTGTTTGCGACACAACGTCCTCATTTTACGGATTTGGAAAAATGAAAACGATCAGTTCCTCAACAACGATGACTCTCTGCAAGATATGGTATCGGTTTTCAACAATCCTCAATCGACTCAAGATGAAGTTGCAGCCGCTGGAGAGCGTTTCATTCTCGCTCTGTATAAAGCTCCACACACTGAAACAAATCTCAATCATTACAGATTTCTTTCTTTCAACGTGATAGCGTGGGGTAGACACCTCAGTTAGGTTACTTAGGTTCTAGCAAACAATCAAAAGCACTACCGGTGCGTTGAATTTGATATTCCTTTGGGAGCCTACCATTAGATTCCTGTGTCCCACAAACAGCCTACCTAACTCTCTCTTACATTACCAATTTAGAAGCTATAGACATTACCCCTAACTATACTTAAGTACGGACAACTTTCTACCCCATTTGTCACCTTAGAAACACCATCTAATTACACTCAGCACCAACGATTAGGTCAGATAGGAAAAAACATCTTTAGGCTAGCCCAAAACAATACGAACAGCCGCGTTGGTTCGTTTATGACTTGCTCTTGCCATTCAGCTTAGATTTAGTGATATTTCCCCTTTAGTGACTTTTAGACTATATACATATATATATACACACGTCACCTCACTCCTCCCCTACAAGTTTAGTCTGTCAGGGGGATCAGGGACCCTAGACGACCTGCGGAGCGGGGTTGATGTAGTAGGATTAGGTGCAACCTGTATAGGCGGGCGAGTTGAACCATTTTCCGGAGGATCAGTTCTCTCTTCCGGAAGACTCTGGTCCTTCTGCAATTCACGTTCCCATATCTGGTCCTGATGGCGTTTAATAGAACGACCATCTTCTAGTTGGCACTTGAAGGAAACAGGGCCCGTTCTCTCCTGGACAGTTGCAGGAACCCATTTTGGTCCAGCCCCATAGTTGCGAATCATAACTGGATCATTAGGTTGCGCCTCTATAACTCTCCCTCTTGCAACTTCTGTTTTTCCTGATGGCGTAAAACTCGTTGTTGTAACGTTTCGTTTGGACGTAACAAATCGAAAACTGAACGAATTCCCCGGCCAATCATAAGTTTAGAGGGAGACACCCCCGTCGTGGTGTGAGGTGTTATTCGATATTTAAACAAAAATTTATCCACCACCACTTGCATTTCCTCCCCACGAGAATGACGCAAGGCCGACTTGAAAGTACGGACCATGTTTTCCGCGAGACCATTAGTAGATGGATGGAAAACACTAGACCGGACATGTCTAATGCCATTTAGGTGGACGAAGGAACGAAATTCCTCACTGGTAAAACAAGTACCATTGTCGGAAACCAGGACTACGGGTAAACCCCATCGAGCGAAAACCGAACGGAGTAAGCGAATAGTAACACCCGAAGTCGTGGAAGTGGTTGGAAAAATTTCCACCCACTTAGAGTAGGCATCCACAATGACTAGGAAATAAGTATTATTTATAGGACCTGCATAGTCAACATGGATCCTATGCCACGGTATAGTAGGCCATTCCCAAGGATGAAGTGGACTTTTCCTTGGGAGATCTCTGTTCTCTAGGCAGCTTTGACAGGAACGAACCAATGATTCGAGTTCTCCACCTAAACCAGGCCACCAGAAATAAGCTCTCGCCAGCTCTTTCATTTTTGTTGCGCCCATGTGTTCAGTGTGAAGTTCCTTCACTAAATTCGACCTGCCTTCATTTGGAATAATCACTCTGTGGGCCCCATAAGAGACAGCCATTTTGAATCGAGAGGCCAGACTGACGTTGATAAAAAGGCTGTAATTCACTCTCAACCTTAGTAGGCCAACCAACTGAGCAGAAATGGATGACCCTAGACAGACTAGGGTCTGATTTTGTCCACTGCTCTATTTGTACCGCAGATACTGGAGTGGATTCCAAAAACTCCACCAAGTGAACCCATTCTGTAGGTATAGGTACACAATCATTTGGATTTTCTAAGGGCAACCTACTTAGCGCATCAGCGGTACCTAGAAGTTTACCTGACCGATGTACTAAGTCAAATTTATAGGCTTGTAGAATCAGTGCCCATCGTTGAATCCTACCTGAGGCCATAACTGGAATATTTTTATTAGGTGAAAATAAACCTAAGAGAGGCTTATGGTCAGTAATTAGTTTAAATTCATGACCCCATAGATAGAAATGAAACTTTTTTACTGCAAATACTAAGGCTAATGCTTCACGTTCCACTTGTGCATATCGTTTTTCAGTCTCAGTGTTTTAGAAACAAAACAGATAGGCCTATCTACACCATCAATGTGGTGAGATAACACTGCCCCAATTCCATAAGAACTGCTGTCTGCTGAAACTACGAGAGGAAGTTTAGGATCATAATGCACTAGGAGAGTGGACTTTAGTAGTACGTCCTTGGAAGCCTCAAATGCTTCCTTTTGAGTTTTCTCCCATCTCCACTGTTCCCCAGATCGTAATAGCTTATTTAGGGGTTCAAGGAAAGTCGATGTATTAGGCAAAAATTTCCTATAAAAGTTTAGGAGACCTAAATAAGCTTGTAACTGTGTGATGTTTTGTGGAGGTGGTGCATTTTCTATTGCTTCTAGTTTATCCACCGTTGGATGAATGCCTGAGGCATCTATGCGGAACCCTAAATATGAAACCTCGTTAGTGACCCATGAACACTTTTCTCTCTTTAGCTTAAGTCCGGCATCCCGGAGTCTTTTTAGAACCGTGGTTAATCTAGTTAGGTGTTCTTTTTTAGACGAACCTGAAATGAGGACATCATCTAGAAATCAAAGTACCCCTGGAATGTGACCTAGAACTTGGTCCATTGTCCTCTGAAAAATACCCGGAGCCGATGCTATTCCATAGCATAGCCTATTGTACTTATATAGGCCTCAGTGCGTATTTATGATAGTTAATTCTTTAGAGTTTTCATCTAAACTTAGTTGAGCATAGGCTTGGGACATATCGAGTTTTGTGAAATATTTACCCCCAGCAAGAGAGCTAAATAATTCATCAGACTTGGGTATAGGATAGCAATCTAGAAGGACGGCTCTATTTGCTGTTAAACGGTAATCCCCACATAACCGCACGGACTTGTCCGGTTTTAGTACAGGAACTACTGGGGCAGCCCACTTAGCGTGTGTGACTGGTTCAATAATTTTATCTTTTAGCAGCCTGTCAATTTCTAAATCTACCTTCTCCCGCAGTGCATGCGCAATTGAACGAGCCTTACAAAATTTCGGAGTTACATTAGGATCTACTTCTATGCAGACCTGATGGCCTTTTAGGTTGCCTACTTCAGGCCCAAAATCAGAAGAAAACTCCCTTAACAATGAGTCTATGTTAGATGGATAGGAGAGTGTATGCACATCTGCCTGACCCCTTGGCAAGATTTTGTCAATCGGCATTTTCAAAGCATCAATCCAATCACGGCCTAGTAGAGTAGGCCCTTGCTCATCCACCACTAAAAGGGTTAAGGGATGAGACAAAGTTTCCTGGTTGAGTGTAACTGTGACGGATGCTTCTCCACAAATAGGTATTTGTATGTCCCCATATTTCTTCAAAATCGTTTTAGATGCATGTAATTTAGGTGTGTTTTTGAAAATTTTATCAAAAACCGTTCCGGACATGACAGCTCGGGCAGCACCTGTATCTAGTTCTAGAGGAACTGTAATTCCATTTAGGCCTACCTCTACAATATATGGGCCTGTATTTTTCCCACTTTGCTGCTCATAAAATAGGTACTCCACTCCAATGTTCGAAGTATTTCCCCTTTGAGGATTTACACTAGAAATGTTAAAATTAGAATTTTCACCCTTCGTTTTCTTTGAAAAATACACTTTAGCTATGTGGCCTATTTTACTACAGTTTCGGCAAACTGCTTCTTTAAAAGGGCAGTCCTTCTTCCAATGGTGTTTTCCACACCCCGTACATGGCTTGGAAGGCTTAGTAGAATTAGTAGGCTTAGTCGTATTCGCCTCATACCTTTTATTTGCCTGTCTAGTAGGCTCATTAGGTCTGCCAGGCCTAGAAGATTTAAAGCTATTTACGTGTTGGGCTTTACGACTGTGATTTCCAAAAGCTCTAACATCTTTAGCAGCTGCTTCTCTAGCCGTAGCTATTTCTACAGCCTGACTAAAAGTATGTCCTGTATGGCTAATAGGGCTCTCTGGGTAGACTCCTCTTTGAGACCCATCACAAACCTATCTCTTAGCATTTCATCTAATTTGTCCCCAAATTTACACGTACGGCTATGGCTTTTTATTCCTGTAACAAACTCTGCAATGCTTTCATTTCCCGTCTGATGCCTTGAATAAAATTTGAAACGTTCATAGATGATAACTACTCGGGGTTTGTAGTGATCGGTTAGGGCCTGTACTAATTCATTATAGGTGCAGGTTTCTGGTGCTTTAGGAGAAACTAGGTCCATAACTAAACCAAACGTTTTAGGGCCAATTATAGTTAAAAAGGTAGGTACTTTCTTAGCATCAGGAATGGAATTTGCCTCGAAAAACAACCTCACCCTAGTGGCATAAGCTTCGAAGTCCTCCCCAGAGTCTTCGTAGGGGCTTATATGGCCAATCACCGACATGCTAGAGCAAAACCGAATTAGGCCAAATCACGTGAAGTAGGTTAGATTAGGTTTAAATTTGATCTAGTTACTCCCCAGTTAGGGCTGAATAGTGAATTGTATTAGAGTTAGGGCTGAGTAGGAATTAGTTTTAGAGTTAGGGCTGAGTAGGAATTAGTTTTAGAGTTAGGGCTGAGTAGGAATTAGTTTTAGAGTTAGGGCTGAGTAGGAATTAGTTTTAGAGTTAGGGCTGAGTAGGAATTAGTTTTAGAGTTAGGCCGGCGGGACCTACGCTATAGTACGGTAGCTTACCCACACAAACAAACCAAATCGGACGACCCACTAGGCTACATCCAATTTTCCAAACAACCACTTGAACCCAATAAGCCAAATTAAACCAATGAGCCAAATTTAACCCAATGAACAAAATTTAATCAAATGAGCCAAATTTTACCCAATGAACAAAATTTAATCCAATGAGCTAAATTTAATCCAATGAGCTAAATTTAATCCAATGAGCTAAATTTAATCCAATGAGCTTAATCGAATCCCCTCAGCTTAATTGAATCCCATCCTCGTCGCCAAATGTGATAGCGTGGGGTAGACACCCCAGTTAGGTTACTTAGGTTCTAGCAAACAATCAAAAGCACTTACCGGTGCGTTGAATTTGATATTCCTTTGGGAGCCTACCATTAGATTTCTGTGTCCCACAAACAGCCTACCTAACTCTCTCTTACATCACCAATTTAGAAGCTATAGACATTACCCCTAACTATACTTAAGTACGGACAACTTTCTACCCCATTTGTCACCTTAGAAACACCACCTAATTACACTCAGCACCAACGATTAGGTCAGATAGGAAAAAACATCTCTAGGCTAGCCCAAAACAATACGAACAGCCGCGTTGGTTCGTTTGTGACTTGCTCTTGCCATTCAGCTTAGATTTAGTGATATTTCCCCTTAGTGACTTTTAGACTATATACATATATGTAAAAAATGAACAATGAATAATCAATATTCATTTTTACATAAGAACCAAAATCGCTTAACGCGAGTTTGGATAATAATTTTACTTGTAGCTTCCTATTTTTGTTCGTGTCACAACCCTACGATCTACATATCTATGGTTTAGTCGTATCCATTTTCCATTTGTTATAGAAGTTATTATAATTAATTATGAATTGTCTTGCATCTCACCCTCGTCCCTAGATTATGCATACACATTGCATGTAACAGGATTGGAACCCGCAGTTGTACTTCTTAGTCATTGATACCCACTCTTTGTCTCTAATTCGTTCATGTAAATCTTTCTAATAATGATTTGTACTATACGTACAAATTCAATAACTATGACGTCACATTTTCCCGTCATTAATTTCCCTTCATTATATCTCTAGTATGCAATGTATGAAAATTCTTTATCATCATAATAAGAACTGTACACTCTATAGAAGTCATTATTTATATGTTATGTAGTATAAATATAACTATTATTCGACCATATCCCCGCCCCCATACGTCCATATTTTATCTTGATCATTATCCTCTATAAATTTTATTAAATATTCATTTTTACTCGTGTCAATCTATGAAATGCAAAACTTCATGCCTTCGTTCGAAAACGCAAAAATACGTTCTCGTATTATTTTTTTCATTATTATTTTTCATTATATCACCTCCCGCATTGAACTCGAAAATGCTTAGTAAGTTATCAAATTCCGCTAACTGGCAGAATCGAACGCTTCAAAGATAAAAAAAGTCTCCTTTCGCTCGATTCGAATTTATAACTTTATCATGCGTTATGTTATATCATGTGTGTCATGTCTCATGTACTTGTGTTGTACTAATAACCAAATATAATAACCATATAGTATAACCATCTAGTATAACCATATAGTATAACCATATAGTATAACCATATAGTATAACCATATATTATAACCATATATAAATATATAAAAACACTGTAACAATGGTAAACGACGTAATGTACTTCAATGAAACTGTAATTAAATGTAATGATTTAATATATAATGTAAGAATGTACTTTAATAGAACTGTAATGGACAATCATAAGCGAATGTGAAGTAATCCATAATTGTAATCGTAATTGTAATGAACCAAAATTAATACGTACTCAGTCGTGTACTTAATTTGTACTTATGTACTATTACGAAATGATATCGCCTTCAGAAATGAAGATTCGGCAAAAATATACGATTAGTTTTTATTTGTATTTTTTTAAATTTTTATTTGGAATCTTTCAAACATCTGATCATGTGTTTAAAAGGGGGAAACGTAACCTTCAACTGTCTTCCCCCAAACATTTAGGTTTATATTATACATGTATTTGTAAAATTACGGCACTTCATTGCGGTACTTCATTAAGTCACTTCATTATGGGACTCTGCTTTGGTCACTGCTACGAGACTCCTTTGTTAGCAGCCTCGCTGCGAGGAGGGGGCAGAGGCCCCTTGCCTCCTTAACTTTTTAGATTCCGGCCTGAGCCATGGTCGGAAGAGGTCGAACCTCTACCCCTGTAAATTCAGAGCACTACCTGTACATTTTTAGAAGTAAATTAGAGTAAGAGAAACTTTTTATTTTCCCCTCGAGTTGGGCTATCTTCAGAAGAACTTAGTCAGTTAAGTCGATAAGTTATAAAAGAAAAATGGATAAGTTTAGTACCAAGAGAAAGTATCAGAGTATTATAGCAAGAGAAGAATTAATAATCGTCGACCCATAAAGCGAGAGAAAGAGACAACCCAAGCACCATAAAAGATATTGGCATAACAGTCTGGCGAGTCTGTAGCCAAGAGTTTAACAAGAGGCGACCGAAAAGAATTAGAATGTTATAGAAGAAATATCCGTTGCTGCCTCCTAACTAGAACCCCCGTCGATTCCGAACCGACTCAGGGCCATAGACGGAGGGGTTAACATATATATACACACACGTCACCTCACACTCAAATAATGCTGCGTTCTTATCAGGTCTTCCGCCCTTCTGCAGCAGCTAGGCAACATTCTTAACGTGTCTTTCACCAAGTTCAAACTTGGCGAGGAGAAACACTACAGCCTGAGTTGTGGGGCTGGAAAAAAATTTGCAGTTCTCTGTCACCTGTCTACACAACTGAAGCACCAGCCCCCGCAAATCTCTTGAAACTTATTTCATGTCGCTGCAAATTAGGGTGCTGGAAGCGGTGTGGTTGTGTAAAAGCTAGTTTACGCTGTTCTATAAAGTGCACTAATTGCCATGGTCAAAGTTGCCTGAATTCCGAAACTGTAGATGATCCCACTGATGACCTTATTATGATTGATGAAGAGGACTATTCAAGTACTTAATGATATCATCTTAAACAAGAAAAACGTGGAATAGGCCTACTTGGGAAACCACTAAAAAAAACGTGCCCAAAACTCTATCTCAAAGGTGGTGGAAATGAGTTTGCATGAGTTTATATAAGTTAATTTCTACTGAATGTGTCAGAAAACCTTTGAAATCTGCTTCATGCAAATGTTTTTCACTTAATCCAATAGAGAATTTTCCGCTCTACAATTTCAACTACAGGGTGTCCCGTAAGTCTGGACCCATAGGGAAAAATAATAAAATTACAAAATAGTCCAAAAATTTATTACATAATCTGTTCAAAGTGTCCGCCGTTGTGTCGCACACATAGTTGAAGACGCAATCTCCACTGCGACAGCACTTTCTGAATCACAGTCGCAGAAATTTCTTGACACGCCTCCACAATGCGTGCTTTAAGGTGGAAAATGTTCTGAAGTTTGACCTCGTACACTTTGGCTTTCAAGTCGCCCCACAAATAAAAATCATAATAAAAAATAATAAAAAATAATAAAAAATAATAATAATAAAATAATAATAATAACATAATAAAAAAATATATTATAAATCCCTATGGGTCCAGACTTACGGGACACCCTGTATATGCATTTTTAATGAAAAATTTGGCGTTTGTGAGTTATTTGCCAAAAACTGAGCACCAGAAGCAAATTTCTCACTGCACGCTAAAAGTCTGTCCCCCACTTCAGACGTGGATTCCACAAAAACTGTAACTTCTACGGGAAAAAAAAAATATATATATATATATATTAGGGTGTTTCATACCTATAGGGTAAAATAAAAATGAGCTTGGAGTTTTAATCCACACGTTTCTCCGTATTCTAAAGAACAAGAAAACACGTTTGTGCAAGTTTGAACCAGATCGCGCTGCATTTAGAGGTCCCCAACTTTGACGACTTTTTGTCAGTTCATTTCTCGCCTGCCTGCAGTGAAGACGGTTTTCTTCGTCACTTGAGCGGTTCGTGTTGTATAGCCTATTGGACAACTATGGAGGTAATTATATATGCTACTAATTATCTCATTTTACTGTGGTATTGAAATTTATTATTATTTAATTTCTGTCATTTTACTGTGGTAGTGATATTTATTATTAATATTACATGAAATTAATTAGTCTGTTGCATATTGGACAACTAAGCTGGTAATTATTTATGATACAATTAATGTAATTTTACTGCGGTATTGAAATTTATTTAATTAATGAATTGTCAAAGAGAACGTAGTGTACACGTATCAGTTTTATAAATAAAGAAAAGCAGTAACTGGGACTCGAACCAGTGTCATAGCCGTTTGGCGGCATCGCTCAAGTCGGCGTACACAGCACGCTATCCACTCCCTAGATGGTGTAGTGGATAGCGTGCTGTGTACGCCGACTTGAGCGATGCCGCCAAACGGCTATGACACTGGTTCGAGTCCAGTTACTGCTTTTCTTTATTTAATTAATGAAATTAATTACGATGTGAAATTATTTCTGTGGAATTATTTAGTTTTCTTTTCCAGGTGTCTACCAGAGCGAAAACAGAAGTGTTTCTTATTGGCCAGACGGATGCGAACATCACATCAAGTGGCCTTCCAACTCAGTTGCAAGTACTCAAAAAGTACTTTTACCACCAAAAGGAGCAAAAATTTGGACGTACTAAATGCCTGAACCTGTGCCTGGATGCCTGTCTCATATTTTGGGAGAGAGCGAGAATCCCCATGATGCGTCGAGATTCGACCTTGAGGAAGATGGAATCCCTTCTCAAGGAATACGACCGGCTTGTGAAGCACAAGTCACATAAAGCAGAGTCCTTCCGAGTGAAGGAGGCGATGTTCAAGGAGGCAATAGCGAAGGAGATCATGGACATTGCTCATTCACAGGCTAAGGAAATGATGAAGAATCAGGAGGACATCCACTTTCTCGACATGCAGCGTGAAGATCCAAATTCCTGCAGCATGGGCCCTGTTGACATGAAGCTTCACTATAAGGATATTAGGAAAAGGAAGAGGCTGGACAAGATTAAGGAACAACAGGAGAAGGCCAGGAAGGAACATGGAGCTGCAGAAGATACGGGGGCTTTAGTGATTTCAACTTCGTCAGAGACTGACTCAGATGTCGTTGACCCAACCGTGGAAGTTTTTCCATCCTCCTCCAAGGGAAATACCAAGAAGCGACGCAGGAATCTGATCTCACAGGATGTGACGACTACCTACGATCGGCTGAATATTTCGTACAGCGATTCAGCTATGTCGTACGCTGCAGCGGCTAAATCACTAGGTTTTGACTTGGATGAACTGTCCATTTCTGCCAGTACCATGTACCGCACACGCAAGGCTCTCAGGAAGGTGGCTGCTGAAAGTTATCAATCCGACGAAGTTTGTCCTGGTCAGCCTCTTGTCTTGCATTGGGACGGTAAGCTCCTACCTGACAATGAGCAATGGAAGGAGAGCGTTGACCGGATCGCCGTCCTCGTCTCTGGCGACGGCAAGGAGAAGTTGCTCGGCGTTCCTAAGGTGACGTCCGGAACCGGCGAGAAGATAGCGCGAGTTTGCTTGGATTTGGTCAAGGAACACAGGATGGAAGAGCGCGTGCGGGGACTGTCTTTCGACACGACAGCGTCGAACACCGGGATTCATATCGGGGCCTGCGTCCTGATTGAGAAAGGTCTTGGCAGAGAACTCATGTACTTCCCCTGTCGGCATCACATCTATGAAGTCATCCTCAGCTCCGTCTTCAAGCGTGCATACGGCCCTTCAAGTGGCCCCGATATACCCGTTTTCAAGAGGTTTCAGGCACAATGGAAGTTCATCGACCGGTTGGACGTGCGGCCGTACGATTTTGCTCAAGTCAATGACTCTATGAGGGAACTGAGGGAGAAGTCAGTCCTGCTGGTGAGAGGGATGGTGAGCACGTCGCATCAGCGCGATGACTACAAGGAACTGCTACAGTTGGTTCTCATCTTCCTGGGAGAAGCAAAAGTGGTGGATTTCCCTCTCAGAGCCCCTGGCGCTTACCATCACGCTCGATGGATGGCGATAGCCATCTACTCCTTGAAAGTAATTCTACTGAAGAAGCAGTTCAAGATGTCGAGTCACGAGTTGGAAGCTCTGACAGCCGTAGGTCTCTTCGTGTCCCTCGTCTACATCCGAGGTTGGACTCGTGCTGCAACCTCAAGCAAGGCTGCCGCAGTTGATCTGGAATTTCTGCGTGACGCGGAAGCCTTTGCCATGTCGGGATATTCGTGTGTTAACGCTGCGCAAGAAGCCATGTCTCGACACCTATGGTACATCTCTGAGACTCTTATTGCCATGGCGTTCTTCGACGCAGATGTGGCAGATGAAGAAAAGGCTCAGATGGTCGTCAGTTTGGGTAAGCCCGCATCGAAAAAGGAACTCAAGCGACCCCAAGGGAAGAACGTCAGGAATCTTGCCTCGAAACACCTGGCGGAGTTCGTGACAGGAAAGACGATGGCTTTCTTCCATGCATTCGACTTGGACACAGAATTCTTGAAAAAGCCAGTTGCCGAGTGGACTGAAGTAGAGGGCTTCAAGCAAGCAGCGGCAACTGTTAACAAAATCTCTGTCGTCAACGATCGGGCCGAAAGAGCCATCGCGCTCACCAAAGAGTTCAACTGTTCTCTGACGAAGAACGAAGAGCAGAAGCAGTATTTGCTCAAAACTGTGATGCAGCATAGGGCGAAATACCCGAATAAAACCAAGAAGGATTTCATGGACAAATGATTCACAAGAAGTGGTTATGTTTTTTGTATCTTTGTGAAAATGTGTAGTGAAATGGTACTCTTGTTGAATAAAAATTCATTGACAGATTTTTGTTTAATTTTTTCCGTTTATGATCTGCCAGAGCATCAAACTGGGGACCCGTAAACTTTAAACTATTGAATTAATACTTCGGTTTATCAGTCTCCTCAGCAAATGGAACAAGGGGATCCATGTGGATTAAAATTTTTCCAAACTTTTAATTTATGAAACACCCTAATATATATATATATATATATATATATATATATATATATATATATTTGTTAACCCCCCCTTTATGGCCCTGAGTCGGTTCGGATTCGACGGGGGGGTTCTGGTTCGGAGGCAAGCAACGGATGTTTCTTCTTTATACTTTTCTATAATTCTTTCTAATTCTTTTCTCTCGCTTATTAATTCTTCTCTTTTTATAATTCTCTGATCTTTTCTCTTATACTAAAATTATCGACTTTTCTCTTTTATAACTTGTCGACTTGACTGACTGAGTTCCTGAAGAGAGTACGGCTCGAAGGAAAAAGATAAAAACTTCTTTTACTGTGGTTTACTTCTTAAAAATATACAGGTACTCTGAATTTACAGGGGTAGAGGTTCGACCTCTTTCGACCATGGCTCAGGCCGGAATCTAAAAATATATTAAGGAGGCAAGGGGCCTCTGCCCCCTCCTAATGAGGTGCTAATCTGAAGTACAATGATGAAGTGCAACGATGAAGTGCTAATCAGAAGTGAAGTAATTTTATAAGTACAGTATAATATAGTCTAAATGTTTGGGGGAGACAATCGAAGGTTAAGTTTCCCCCCTTTTTAAATACATGATCAGATGTTTTTTTTGAAAGATTTCAACTAAAAAGAATAAAAAAAATAAAAATAAAAAAGAACAACAGTATCGCTGATTCTACGTTCCTGAAAGCGATATAATTTCGTATTAGCACATAAGCACAATTTTGAGTACATGACTGAGTACGTATTAATTTTGGGTCATTACAATTACAATTACAATTACCAATTAATTCACATTCACTTGTTGTTTAATTACAGTTCTATTAAAGTACATTCTTACATTATAAATTAAATCATTACATTTAATTAGTTTCACTGAAGTACATTACAAGTTATTGTTCATTACAGTTTCATTAAAGTACATTACAAGTTATTGTTAATTTACAGTTAATTACAATTAAACAGTTCCTATAACTTTGTCTTGTTTTGACAGTGTTTCATATTAATAGACAATTAATATAACATAACACATAATATAACATAACACATGATAATGTTATAAATTCGAATCAGAGGGAAAGGAGACTTTTTTTTATCTTAGAAGCGTTCAATTCTGTCGGTCAGCGGAATGTGATCTTACTAAGCATTGTTTTGAGTTCACCTCGGGAGGTCATATAATTAAAAATAAAAATTTAAAAAATAATACGAGAACGTTTTTTCGCGTTCTCGAACGAACCTAAAGTTTCGCGCCGACACGAGTAAAAATGAATATTTAATAAAATTTATATTGGATAATGGTCAAGATAAGATATGAATGTCAGAATGAGTGTGGTTGAATAATAATTATATTTATACTACATAACATATAAATAATGACTTCTATAGAGTGTTTAGTCCTTAGGGAAATAAATGACGGGAAAATGTGACGTCATAGTTATTGAATTTTTACGTATAGTACAAATCATTGTTAGGAAGATTTACAAGAACGAATTAGAGACACAGAGTGGGAAACGTAAAGAGAATAAAGTTATTTTGTGACGTCATAGTGTATAAGTCATTATTAGAAAGTTGAATTAGAAAAATACAGGAATGAATAAAGACGTACAAATCGAAATTCTATCCAAAACTCGCTTATGTGATTTTTGGTTTCTTATGTAAAAATGGACAATGAATTCATATAATGATGGTGTAGGAATTGTTCATTGTTCACTTTTTACATTACTCTCCCCTTTTAAAAATGATATTTATACAATAATTTAATAGGGTACCATTAATACAATACAAATGAGAAAATAACATCGTAAGTAATGACGACATTCTTTACAATACAAATTTTATACAGAACGAGTTCGGGTAGTTGAGTACAATGCAGAGTAATCACATTTTTTAACATGACACTCGCGTAGAGGGCTATGATAAAAATATAAAAATTCAAAGATTAATACTTTAGTTTAGACAAACATTTAATAGGATTAATACATTAATTTAGACAACCAATTAAGTTAGACAAACAATGATATGGTTAAAAAATTTTACAAATTTTATTTTTTTTCTGCAGGGAAAATTACATTTATAATGAATAGGTAAAAGGGAAAAATATAAATCGTACAATCTATAAGCTAATTTTTATTGACTAGTGTAGGTAAAAATAGAATTACGTAATGGATGATGTATAGACCTGTGGTCTAGTGTGTATTTATGTTTATTGGGTACAAAGTGTGTATTTTATAAGTTCGAGAGACATTAGCTGAGAGGATTGTTAAATTAACTGTATAAATGCATGAGCAAAAATTTATATATATAAGCAAAAATGATTAAGATTAAATTACGCGCAATGAAATAGTTTATTGTGATATCCAATGATTTTAGCATGAGGTTTGTATATATAGTATATATAGTGTGCATGCATTTTTATTGACTGTTGTAGGTACAAATCGAATTACGTAGTGGATGATGTATAGACCTGTGGTCAAATGTGTAGGGATTTGGAAGGTTTTTTGAATTAACAGTTTAAAAATGATGTATAATAATTTAAGATGGGTTTAGGGTTATATATATATATATATACATTTACGTTAAGGAATAGATAAAACAACTTAATAAATGCATGAACGAGAATTTATATATAGTAAGCAAAAATTATTAAGATTATAACGATTAACCTCTGGGGTTTGGTTGACCCTCTTGGTGCAACCTTCTGACTTGAAAACTGACTTCAAAAAATGACTTCAAAAAATGACTTCAAAAAAATGACTTCAAAATTGCTTCAAGTATCTCTCTAAATCTATAAACTCTCTGTAAACTCTCTCTCTTAATTTGCAAGTCAATTCAATTCAGTAATTGAAAAAAATTTGCAAACAAAAAATAAAAAATGTAAACATTTCATTCTAATGTACGGGAAGGTACATAAAATAAAAGTATTCTATACTGAATATAACAGTGAAAATAACTGAAATTCTCTCTCTGAAATTAATTCTCGCTGAAATTAATTCTCTGTTACAATAAACTTTCTGTTACAATAAACTTTCTGTTACAATAAACTTTCTGTTACAATTAACTCTCTTACAATAACTGTTTCACTAAAAAAAAGTGTATCACTGGTGTATGGAATGTTCACTGTGTTTCTTGTAAATTCTGGCTCCATACTAAATATTAACTGTTAATAGTACTGTTTTTTTTTCAAGTGTTTATAAATTACTTAAAAAAACAAAATGTACTTAACAACATTTCTACGGGCGAAATCCTTGAGACGTGTCCTGAAGACGTCTTGCTGGCTACTTGTTCCTGGGTGAAAACTAGACGTGGAGAACTTGGAGTCGTGACACACCGGTCAAGGGTGGATGTTACGAACTAGAAGTCGTGACACGCCGGTCAACTGGTTTTATCCTGATGCAGGGTAATTTCTATCTTGGCCAAAGAGTGGCCACTTGTTAAACATTTTCTTGTTAAACATCTTCTTGTTAAACATCTTCTTGTTAAACATCTTCTTGTTAAACATCTTCTTGTTAAAATCTTCTGGTTAAAATCTTCTGGTTAAAATCTTCTGGTTAAAATCTTCTGTTTTTAAAATATTCTTCGTAAAATCATCATCTTATCCTGGCAGGGTCGTCAGCTGTTAACCCCCCCCTTTATGGCCCTGAGTCGGTTCGGATTCGACGGGGGGGTTCTGGTTCGGAGGCAAGCAACGGATGTTTCTTCTTTATACTTTTCTATAATTCTTTCTAATTCTTTTCTCTCGCTTATTAATTCTTCTCTTTTTATAATTCTCTGATCTTTTCTATTATACTAAAATTATCGACTTTTCTCTTTTATAACTTGTCGACTTGACTGACTGAGTTCCTGAAGAGAGTACGGCTCGAAGGAAAAAGATAAAAACTTCTTTTACTGTGGTTTACTTCTTAAAAATATACAGGTACTCTGAATTTACAGGGGTAGAGGTTCGACCTCTTTCGACCATGGCTCAGGCCGGAATCTAAAAATATATTAAGGAGGCAAGGGGCCTCTGCCCCCTCTTAATGAGGTGCTAATCTGAAGTACAATGATGAAGTGCTAATCTGAAGTACAATGATGAAGTGCTAATCTGAAGTACAATGATGAAGTGCAACGATGAAGTGCTAATCAGAAGTGAAGTAATTTTATAAGTACAGTATAATATAGTCTAAATGTTTGGGGGAGACAATCGAAGGTTAAGTTTCCCCCCTTTTTAAATACATGATCAGATGTTTTTTTTGAAAGATTTCAACTAAAAAGAATAAAAAAAATAAAATAAAAAAGAACAGCATCATCGCTGATTCTACATTCCTGAAAGCGATATAATTTCGTATTAGCACATAAGCACAATTTTGAGTACATGACTGAGTACGTATTAATTTTGGTTCATTACAATTACGATTACAATTACCAATTAATTCACATTCACTTGTTGTTTAATTACAGTTCTATTAAAGTACATTCTTACATTATAAATTAAATCATTACATTTAATTAGTTTCACTGAAGTACATTACAAGTTATTGTTCATTACAGTTTCATTAAAGTACATTACAAGTTATTGTTAATTTACAGTTAATTACAATTAAACAGTTCCTATAACTTTGTCTTGTTTTGACAGTGTTTCATATTAATAGACAATTAAGATGTTAGAAATATAATACAAGTACATCAGCACATAACACACATAATATAACATAACACATGATAATGTTATAAATTCGAATCAGAGGGAAAGGAGACTTTTTTTATCTTAGAAGCGTTCAATTCTGTCGGTCAGCGGAATGTGATCTTACTAAGCATTGTTTTGAGTTCACCTCGGGATGTCATATAATTAAAAATAAAAATTTAAAAATAATACGAGAACGTTTTTTCGCGTTCTCGAACGAACCTAAAGTTTCGCGCCGACACGAGTAAAAATGAATATTTAATAAAATTTATATTGGATAATGGTCAAGATAAGATATGAATGTCAGAATGAGTGTGGTTGAATAATAATTATATTTATAGTACATAACATATAAATAATGACTTCTATAGAGTGTTTAGTCCTTAGGGAAATAAATGACGGGAAAATGTGACGTCATAGTTATTGAATTTTTACGTATAGTACAAATCATTGTTAGGAAGATTTACAAGAACGAATTAGAGACACAGAGTGGGAAACGTAAAGAGAATAAAGTTATTTTGTGACGTCATAGTGTATAAGTCATTATTAGAAAGATGAATTAGGAAAATACAGGAATGAATAAAGACGTACAAATCGAAATTCTATCCAAAACTCGCTTATGTGATTTTTGGTTTCTTATGTAAAAATGGACAATGAATTCATATAATGATGGTGTAGGAATTGTTCATTGTTCACTTTTTACATATTTATATATTTATATATATATATATATATTTATATATATATATTTATATATATATATATATATCCCCGCAAGGGGGTTCTAAGCTCGTGCTCTTGAGTGCTGTTTGTGCTAGTTTGTACGTGCTTGTTCCTGGAGGTTTCACGTGCGCCCTCCCGGCCCTAGCACCCAAGGATGATGGGGTTCGACCCTGCAGTCCTTGTCATCCTTGGTCTTTTTCCACTTCGACTGTCCCCTCCACCCTTTCTTTTTCCTCTGTCTTTCCTCTCACTTTTTCTTTGTTTTTCCGCTGAGATATGCCCTTTTAAATAGAGGCGAATCGGTTCTTCCCGAACTTTAAAAAAAAATATATATATATATACTTTTGTTTACTTTTGTTGAGTTTGAACGACGGTTCAGGATCGACCTGCGGTCGACCCCTCTGCAGCATCCCACCTCATTTGCGGGACTTGGTGAAGGAGGGAATTGCTCTCTGATCGCCTCCTGCCCTCGTAGCCAGCCACGCATGGCTGGTCAGGGACTTTGCACAAGAATCTGTCCAGCTGGTTCTTGAAGTTATTCAGGTTGGTGTGCTGGAGATTCCTCACTTCTTTTGGAAGGACATTGAAAAGCTTTGGGCCCCGTATTCTGAGGGTATTTTCCATCCTCGTTTTCATGGCTCCTTGTCCCACCGCAGCTGGGACCGTACAAAATCTGCCTCTTCTCTCATTCCAGTTTGTTTCTATTTCATTTCTGAGGTTAGGGACAGAGCCCTCAAGTATGTTCCATATGTATATTATTGTGTACCGCTCTCGCCTTCTTTCAAGAGAGTAGAGTTCCAGGGATTGTAGTCGAGACCAGTAGTCTTCACCTTCCGTTTCCTCTATCTTAGACGTAAAAGTCCTTTGTATAGCTTCAATGCTCGCAATGTCTTTTTCTGTGTGGGCTTGTGAGTACTGAGCAATACTCAATTATTGGTAGGACTAGACTCTTCCATAATTTGAGCATGATGTTTGCTTTTCTGCTGCGGAAGCTCCTCCAGATGATTCCCATTTTTTTCTAGCCGTTGTGATTTTGATTTTATAGTGCTCTCTGAATTCTGCATCCGACGACATTATTACTCCAAGATCCCTGACTTGTGGATTTGGTGTTATCTGTTTGGCTTGCGGAGTTTTGTACCCTTTTTTCTGTAGCTCTTTGTTATTACCATATCTTAGAAGTTGGAATTTTTCTTCGTTGAACTTCATATTGTTGTCTTCTGCCCACTGGAATAATGTTTCAATGTCGTTTTGTAGTTTTCTTATGTCATCTTCGTTCAATATTTCCTTACATATCTTCGTGTCATCTGCGAAGCATGATACAATACTGTCCTTAATATCTGCATCAATATCTGCAATCATTATTATGAACAGCAAGGGAGCTAATACTGTCCCTTGTGGGACAGAGCTCACGACTTCCGAGACTTCCGATTTAACTCCGTTTACCACCACTCTTTGCGTTCTTTGCGTCAAGAAATTAAATATCCACCTTCCTAGCTTTCCAGTAATTCCTGTATCCTTAAGTTTGTGTGCTATGATTCCATGGTCACATTTATCGAAGGCTTTAGCAAAATCAGTATATATTACATCAATGTTTTGTCCTCGACACAATGTTCCTAATATTTTCTCCTGGTGGTCTAGTAGCTGTGACAGGCATGATCTACCCGCCCTGAAGCCATGTTGATTTGGGTTGTATAAGTCTTTTTCTTGTAGGTAGTAGGTATTTTGGCTCTAATTATGCGTTCAAAACACTTTATAAGGTGTGAGGTGAGAGCCACTGGCCGATAATTTTTGGGCATTGCTCTGTTACCACCTTTAAATAGGGGGGCAATATTCGCGTTCTTTAAGGGGAGTGGAATTTGTCCTGTGTCGAGTGATTTCCTCCATAGTAAGTATAGCGGTTTTGCAATACTCTCTTTGCATTTCTTCAGAAATGTGGCACTCCATGTGTCTGGCCCTGGCGCTGAATTGTCTCGCATCTGTGATAAGGCCGTAATTACATCTCCTTCCGTGAACTCGAAGTCCATTAATAGGTTTGTGCCGGGATTTGTTCTTGGTTGATCGTTTCAATGTCGAAAAACTCGTCTGGGTTTTCCACTTCCATCTCGGACTTAGGGGTGCTAAACACAGATTTAAATTGTTCCCTAAGCAGTTCACTTATTTCTTTCGGGTCATTTGTGTATTCGGCCTCCCCGTCTATCAACGGTCCAATACTCTCTTTACACTGCATTTTCCTTTTCGCAAAAGTGTAGAAGTATTTTGGGTTATTTTTATGTTTTCTGCTACCTTGTTTTCCTCCTCGTTTGTCTTATGTATGAATGTTTGCTTTAGGTCCATTTCTATTTCGCCAAGTTTCCTCTCTAGTTTGAGTCTCTTTGCATCAGTTCTGCATCTGTGGAGATGTTTTACGGTTTGTCTTCGTTGCCTGAATAGAGTCCTGATTTTCCTCTCGAGCTTGCTACGTTTTCTTTCCTGTCTCTCTGGAATATGTTTCAGTATTATAGGTTTGGTTTCCGTCTCTATTATACATAGTATTTCTTGTGGAGTCTTCTCGTGTAGTAGCAATTCCCAATTTACCTCCTTTAAATCTTTATTTACGTTTTCCCAATTTACTTTCTTTGAATTTATGTTTAAGCCTTCAAATATTCCATCTGCCTCTCTGGGATGCGTTTTCGGACCTCTGGGTGCTAACTTCAATTGTATATCGATGAGGTTATGGTCGGAGAACTTTGTGTGCGTTACTTTTTTATTTATTATTATCTCGTTGTTATTTGTCCACATTAAATCCAAAACGTTCTCCTTTCTCGTGGCTTCACAGATTTCCTGGGTAAGGGCGTAATGTTCCATAATATCTAAAGCATTGTTGCTTGGGTTCTGTCATCTTTAGTAATGTTGCCATGAAACTTCTCAACATATATAACTTCGTCATTTTTCTTCCATGATATGAATGGGAAATTAAAATCTCCGAAAATTAGAATATTTGTTGCTGGAGTTTCAAGTAATTTTAATATGTTTTCTATTTCATTTGTAGCAAATTGGAATTCACTTTTTGTGGTGTTTGGTGGTCTGTAGATGTTCATAATGGTTAGGTTCAGTTCTTTTACTTCTAATATAATAACTTCAACTGTGCTGTTTGATTTCTTTACCCTCACTTCACATGTGTAAGTGTTTTTCACGTAGATACAACACCCTCCTCCTCGTCTAGCCACTCTATCTGCTCTGTATATGTTGTAGTCCAGCAATGCTATTTCAGTATTCTCGATGCAGTTTTCACAGCCTTTTTCGCACTTATGTAAGTGTGTTTCCGTTAGGCATATGATATCTATGCTGGTTTCCGTAGCTAAATTTTGCAAGTATTGTAATTTGCAGTCTGCATGGTCCGTATAGAGGCCTTGTATATTTGTGTATAATACATTTACCGGGTTTCTTCTAATCTTCGTGTTCGATTTTCTTAAATGATGGTCGTTTCCTGGTCGATGTCGGTTCCTGTTTGGTGTTATTGGTTGGGCCGCTGCATTTGGGAGTATTGGGGTTGCGGCCCGTGATACCACTGTTGTTGTTGTATTATTGGTGGGTGGTGTTGAATAGGGGGGTGATGTGCGTAATGTTGTGGTGCATATGTTTGCGGCGTTCTGTCTCTCCTTGTTAGAAGGGCAAGCTGAGCTTTTATTATTCTCATTTCTTCTAAAAAATATGTTTCATTACTCTTGCTATTTCTTCTATGTCGAATATGATCTGTTCTTTCCCGTTCTCTTCTTTGCGTACCCTTTATGTGAAAAAGCGGGCACTCTATGTTCAGGCATTTTTTCTCAGTAATTGACTGTCTGCACATACGAGGGTGAAAAAAGTTGCAGTTTGGTCCGTACTTGCACTTCCCATTCCTCATCATATAGAAGCATTTTGTAGGGTGATTGTATATGCAGTTTGAGCCATATTTGCACGCACCTATTTTATAATATTCGCATATGGCCCGTCGTTTAAATTCCCTCTGTGTCTTATGTGATTCGATTTCCTTCTTCTGCTTCGCCACCACTTCTTCCCTACTCAGTGGGGTTGTTTTCTTTGGTGTGTATTTCGTATCTCCCTCTTCTGCCGTGGGTACCTCTTTTTCTGAGGCTGCTTTCGCCCCTCCCTGTAGTGTGTTTTCTTTTCTTTTCCTTCTCGGTTGTGTAGGCGTTTTCTGTTTCATGTTTTTCTGTCGGTAGAGCTGCTGTACTTGATTCTTCTATTTCAACATTTTGTGTTCCCCTCTGTACTAATTTTCTATTGTTTTCCATGCATTTGACGCATAAGAAACCACAAAGTCCTATGATTTTGTTATTTATTCTATTTACCATTTTCCTGTCTTTTCTATCTAAGTTCATGCATTCGTAGTGCTTAAAGGTATTGCACAGAATGCAGTTTAAGCCCGAGGTCTGGTCTGCTTCGTTTTTGCAATCGCAAAGTTGATATGCGGCACATTCCATTACACATAATCCGGCTTTATTCATTTTCTGATTTTTCCGCAATTTACACATTTCTTCGAATGTTTGGCCTTTTCTCCTTTATTTTCCTCTTTATTTCCTCCTTTATTTTCCTTTTTTTTTCCTCGCTTCTCAAATTTCTTTCGATCACTCGACCTTCGTTTTTATGGCACTGACCTTTTTCCCTCTTAGGCCTAGTGTACAATCTCAGAGCTGTTTTTCCGTTCGAAGTGTTTTAAATTTATATTTCAATTTGATGTTTCTTCGTTGTGCAAGCTATATGCCACCGGCTTTCATTTAATAATTTATTATCGCGAATTCACTGGTATTAAATACACACACTGGTATAAGATAGAATTTACGGCTGAACTTATAAACACTAGTTATTTCGATATTACACAGAGCGGAAACAAAACGTCCGTACACCACGAGGTAGAAATATATATATATATATATATATTTATATATATATATTTATATTTATATATATGATGAATAAAACCACGAAGGAAAAAAGAAACACAAACGGGTGCTCAAGCGCTTTCGTCTAATGACATCCTCAGGAACACTGGAGTGAAAGGACAGATCAAGGCAATATATAGGTTACAAAAATAAACATACATACATACATATTCATAAATATATACATATACATATATATATATATGAATATATATTTATGAATATGTATGTATGTATGTTTATTTTTGTAACCTATATATTGCCTTGATCTGTCCTTTCACTCCAGTGTTCCTGAGGATGTCATTAGACGAAAGCGCTTGAGCACCCGTTTGTGTTTCTTTTTTCCTTCGTGGTTTTATTCATCATAAATACTTTTCACGTGTCACTTTCGTGAAATAATTTTTCATTTATATATATATATATATATATTTATATATATATATATATTTATACATATATATAATATATATATATATATTATATATATATATATATATATATTTATTTATTTATATATATATATATATTATTTATATATATATTTATTTATATATATATTTATATATATATATATATTTATATATTATATATATATATATATATATATATATATATATATTATATATATATAATATACATATATATATATATATATAAATATATATATATATGTAAAAAATGAACAATGAATAATTAATATTCATTTTTACATAAGAACCAAATCGCTTAACGCGAGTTTGGATAATAATTTTACTTGTAGCTTCCTATTTTTGTTCGTGTCACAACCCTACGATCTACCATATCTATGGTTTAGTCGTATCCATTTTCCATTTGTTATAGAAGTTATTATAATTAATTATGAATTGTCTTGCATCTCACCCTCGACCCTAGATTATGCATACACATTGCATATAACAGGATTGGAACCCGTAGTTGTACTTCCTAGTCATTAATACCCACTCTTTGTCTCTAATTCGTTCTTGTAAATCTTCCTAATAATGATTTGTACTATACGTACAAATTCAATAACTATGACGTCACATTTTCCCGTCATTAATTTCCCTTCATCAAGTCACTTCATTTATAGCACTTCATTACGACTCCTTTGTTAGCAGCCTCGCTGCGAGGAGGGGGCAGAGGCCCCTTGCCTCCTTAACTTTTTAGATTCCGGCCTGAGCCATGGTCGAAAGAGGTCGAACCTCTACCCCTGTAAATTCAGAGCACTACCTGTACATTTTGAGAAGTAAACCACAGTAGAAAAAGTTTTTATCTTTTCCTTCGAGCCTTGTTCTCTTCAGGAATTTAGTCAGTTAAGTCGATAAGTTATAAAAGAAAAATCGATAGGTTTAGTACCAAGAGAAAGTATCAGAATATTATAGCAAGAGAAGAATTAATAATCGTCGACCCATAAAGCGAGAGAAAGAGACAACCCAAGCACCATAGAAGATATTGCCATAACAGTCTGGCGAGTCTGTAGCCAAGAGTTTAACAAGAGGCGACCGAAAAGAATTACAATGTTATAGAAGAAATATCCGTTGCTTGCCTCCTAACTAGAACCCCCGCCGATCCGAACCACCCCAGGGCCATAGACGGAGGGGTTAACAAACTGGCGACCCTTTACCAGGATCTTAACAGATTTTAAGAAGATTTTAAGAAGATTTTAAGAAGAATATTATTTTAAGAAGAATATTATTTTAAGAAGAATATTATTTTAAGAAGAATATTATTTTAAGAAGAATATTATTTTAAGAAGAATATTATTTTAAGAAGAATATTTTAAGAAGAATATTTTATGAAGAAGAATATTTTAAGAAGAAGAATATTTTAAGAAGATTTTAAGAAGAAGATTTTAAGAAGAGGCCACTCTTTGGCCAAGATAAAAATTACCCTGCATCAGGATAAAACCATTTGACCGGCGTGTCACGACTTCTAGTTCGTAACATCCACCCTTGAACCGGTGTGTCACGACTCCAAGTTCTCCACGCCTAGTTTTCATCCAAGAAGAAGTAGCCAGCAAGACGTCTTCAGGACACGTCTCAAGGATTTCCCCATAGAAAATTTTGTTAAGTACAGAGTTTGTTTTTTTAAAGAAATTTATAAACACTTGAAAAGTCATTATTATTAACAGTTAATATTTAGTATGGAGCCAGAATTAACACAAAACACAGTGAACACTTCAGACACCAGTGATACACTTTTTTTTAGTGAAACAGTAATTTTCACAGAAGTTAATTGTCACAGAGGTAATTTCCACAGAGTTAATTGTCACAGAGTTAATTGTCACAGAGTTAATTGTCACAGAGTTAATTGTCACAGAGTTAATTGTCACAGAGTCAATTGTCGCAGAGTTAATTGTCACAGAGTCAATTGTCATAGAGTCAATTGTCACAGTCAATTGTTACAGTTATTTTCACTATTATATTCAGTATAGAATAATTTTATTTTATGTACCTTCCCGTACATTAGAATGAAATGTTTACATTTTATATTTTTGTTTGCAAATTTTTTCAAATTATTGAATCGAATTGACTTGCAAATTAAGAAAGAGAGAGTTTACAGAGAGTTTATAGAGTTTATAGATTTAGAGAGATACTTGAAGTAATTTTGAAGTCAGTTTTGAAGTCATTTTTTGAAGTCATTTTTTGAAGTCATTTTTGAAGTCATTTTTTAAGTCAGTTTTTGAAGTCAGAAGGTTGCACCAAGAGGGTCAACCAAACCCCAGAGGTTAATAGTCTCCACTTGATAAAGATCAAGTGCAGTCATTTTCCGTTTTCAGTTAATCTTCACTTGATAGAGTTCAAGTTACAGTTTCAGAATACTTGATAGAGTTCAAGTTACAGTTTCAGAATACTTGATAGAGTTCAAGTTACAGTTTCAGAATACTTGATAGAGTTCAAGTTACAGTTTCAGAATACTTGATAGAGTTCAAGTTACAATTTCAGAATACTTGATAAGGTTCAAGTCAGAGTTTTATTTCAAGTCAGAGAGTTTTATTTCAAGTCAGAGTTTTATTCCAAGTCAGAGTTTTATTCCAAGTCAGTTTTATTCCAAGTCAGTTTTCGAATCCCAAGTCAATTTTATTCCAAGTCAATTTTCGAATCCCAAGTCGAGTTTTCGAATCCCAAGTCGTTTTCAAGTCCCAAGTCATTTCAATGCAGTCAATTAAATTCAACTTTTTCTTTGTAAGTTAAGAGAATTTAATTTAAGAAAATGTAATCTAAGCATTTAATTCAACCTTTTTTTTTGTTGTAAAAGAGAATTTAATTCAACCTGAATTGACCGGGTTGCGTCTTTAGTTAACCTTTCTTTGTTTTGTTTTAAGAAGGAAATGCACCGATTTGTCTTTTCTTTTTCATGCCATTGTTGAGTATATAAATATATAGGTAAAATGACATTTTATTGTTTGTAACCAAAACAGTTTTTACAATTGTTTGTAATGACTTTGATAATCATTGTAATGTATACGTGATAATAATAGTTGTGTAATAATTAATTAATCGATCTTGTCCCAATGACTCCTTTTAAATTACTATGCTGAGGAGCATACCGTCCCTCCGTTTTGTTTGAACTCTTTTAATTTTTGTTCTAAGTAGTGTGACAAGCAATCTTTTAAAAAGAGCAAAGTGCTCACGAAAGACGTATTGTCAATTTCAAACTTATACCCCTGTAGTGTACACCCTTATTATTTACTTTCTCTTCATTATTTACGCTACTTTCTGCTCTCTATTTATTCTCTATCGGCTCTTTCTTTCATTTATCACTTTGTTTCTCTACTCTTTTTGCCGTATCGTATAAAGATTCTGGTAGCCACGCCGAGACCTGACTCAAAGTCCGTTACAAAACAAAGGGGGAAGGGGGGGTATATTAATACTCTATTTTAACACTTGTGAACGTTTTATTAATTCCGAAAATGGCTTAGTTAATTTAGGGGATGCGAGTATGAAATTTCTATTATAATAATTTAGGTCGGAGAGGAACACACAATTAATTAATTTTACGTTACATTTCGTCAACTTACGCGTAACGCGCCTGCCTCAAGACTGACTCAATTATGGGTAGCCCACTCTTTTTCGGCCCCTATTCAGGACTGCCAACTCTAACCATTTTAAACAATTTAAATCTAACAAACATACTTTTTCGTAATTTCATAATTATTAGTAAATGATTTACATTAAACATTATCTTATTTAATTAAACAGAAATTAATATTCTTAACTAAGCATTACTACACTCGCATCACCCCCTTGAAAATAAGTTTTTCCATTAGTAAAACTTATTAATATCGTTTAACAATGTTAATAAATTTATTCAACAAATTTATATATTTTGCAATTTTTTTTTTTTTTTTTTCTTTAACAATTCAGAGTTGAGATAGACAAGAAATAATTAGAATGACAAATTCCACACATATATTTTTATCATATTATAAAAACCGAAAACTTTATAATTTTCACATTTGCATAAAATAACATTTCACACTAATAATTAAATTACAACCTGTAACTAATCTATACATGCCAAAAAAAATAACGGAAAATTTTCTTACAGTGGCTACACAAATCTCAAGTTCACAATCTATTCCCGCGATTCCTCATCAACGATCGCTTTACATTTGAAACAGTTTTTGTATAGTTATACAGTTACTATCAGGGCAACATAGAAAAAAATAAGAAAAAGTTTACATAAAATACTGACCAAGAGCGCACATACTATTTCACGAAAAACACAACAATTATGGGCAATAATCGCACCCTTTCACTTATAATTTCATTACATAATAATCAGTACATTAATTTGCTGGACGTTGTTTAGATGACACTCCGCACGCTGACAACGGACTTCAATTTTCAATCGCAGCTCTCCTGCTCACTTCGCTAGAATGCAAGGGATTGCATCAATCAACATGCAACAGGGCAGCACGCTATAATGGTTCCGCTCTCTCTCCAATGGCGAAAAAAAAAAACAAGAGACGTCCAATTCTAAAAGGATCAGGGGGGGAGATATCTGAAAGCGGGACCACGCGCTGGAATTGGACGGAATTTGCAATTCTAGAAGTCGATGAAGAAACTCGCCTTGTCTCATCTCCACTTTTGTCGGTGAACGCTGCTCTTCCTACGTCCAGCTGAAAGACTCTTCTACTGGCAACAATCAAACGATGACTCCGCCGTAGGCCGTTTCCCAACGAACCTACTGTATGTCTGTATGGACAGTACAGTCGTAGGCACCCGTTCAAGCTCGCGTGGCTTGTCTACCGCGTGCTACAACACATATTTAGCGAAGCATTCGAGCAGCGTGACCAGCTACTGCCCGAAAAATACCAGTAGACCATCTTCGATCGAAACTTTCGTGTGCCAAGACCCTGCACACGTAAATTTCTCTTCTCTTCCGAAACTGTCCTGCGCCAACTCTCTGCGCATTCGGTTCCTCTCTTCTCTCTCTCTCTTCCGAAACCATCCTGCGCCAAGTCCCTGCGCAGTCTGGTTTCTCTTCTCTCTCTCTCTCTCATTGGTGATCGATCACCTATCCGGTCGACTAAACTCACTTGATGGAACTCGGATTCAACTTGGTTGACCCCAAACCGAGCCTTTGAAATTTTGAAAAAAAAGTTTATTCGAAACGTGTTTCTGCACTGCTTATCATTTCATATTTAATTTATCGAATTTTCTCGACAGTTCACTTCGAAATACTAACTACACATTTGCTCTGGCCAAATTCACGGAAAGAAAAAAATTACACATCTCAAAATTTCGCAAAAATTTAATCAAATCTAGCTACCAATAAGGTCACTTATGGCAGTTACAGCAGAGAAGATAAAAAAAGTCATAAAACGCTAAACAAAATTGTACAGTATAAATATAAAAGCGCCCATACATAGTAACTGTTAGTATAATTTAAGATATTATTGTTCAAACTATCGTCAGAAATCACCTCAATACCTCTAAATACAAAAGACAAAAATGAACCCCAGAAACTTCATGTCATCCATTCTCTGACAATCATGAACCCTCTTGCTTTGAGGAGGAGCACACAGACGCCACAAAAACGTTACTGGCTATCTAGAAGGCTCCATTTCCGAGTGTACACTTGAGTCAATGTTTCAAATGCATTAGTTAACTCGACTGAAGGTTTAAACAATAATAATTTTCTAAACAGTTATTAAAAAGTAAAAAAAATTTAAATATTACTACCAAAAATCATGTTAATACAGTAATTCCAACTTGAAACGTCAAATTTCATACGAATTGAACTCGCAATTAGCAAATTACATCTGAGATACAACTCTCTCCTTCAACAGAAACCCCAGTATGGTTTGCAAATCACAAAAATCCAGTAATTTATCGTTTCCAAGTGAAACTAAAATTTGCATATTATACTAAATAAGAATAGATAATATGCACTCACAAATACACATAACCTACCGTAAACAAAAAACAAAACATTGCATAATTAAGAGCGGTCGCTTTGTTTGTAAGCGAACCTCTATATCCCTAACCGAATGAACTTGCATTATATCCTAACATAATTTCGTAATATTTTCCATGCAAACGCTCGAACTAAAAAAAAAGGACATTTTTCATTTCTAATACCCAAATTAAAATATCAAATTAAAACATCCTTTTTAGAATACAATCTAAATTTGAACTAAAAATTTTACCATTGTCATTGAACTGGAAATAAAAATAAAAATCGGCCTACCTATACAAATAAAATTGATTATTGAATGAATTTATAAAACGTAAAGAAAATATATATGAAAAGAATTTTCTACACAAATTTCTGTAATTCAAAAAATTATAATATCGAGATTTAGTAAAATATGTATACCTTAACTCACATAGGTTCCCAAAATAAAAATAAAATTTACTGCGCACTTTTAGACGTATAATTAATAAATTCAATGTTATGCGCGGAAAGAACAATTTAGAATTTTATGCATAACATTTGTGCTTATTAAAGAAAAATCCTATGCTTATTTATGTTAAACCAATTAAAATTTTGTTAAATAACTAAGAATTTACTACTCAATAGACAGATACCGTAGTAACGGTTAATCTCCGAACAATATTTTACGATAGGCCTACAAGAAATCTTTCTTTAGTACGATACAATAGCCATTTTACCAAATATGTCGGAATTGTCGTGAAATGAACGAAAGGAACAGCGAGGAAAAAAAATAGATAATCAGCGTACCTACCAAATTTTATGAGTATATAAATATATATATAACTAATAAATACGTATAAGTTAATAAGTAAGTATATAATTAATGAGTATATAAAAAATCAAAAAAAACTTATAGAAAATTTCACAACACAATTTCTCTATTTCAGTTAAACGAATTCTGCTTATTTTGAAATTTAACACAATCCTATACGGCGACTTATAATCTGACAAATTTAATATGTTTAAGATTACCTTTCGACTGTCAATTAACTGTAACTTAACCTATATAGCGCGAAGCGAGCGAAGCAAAAAGCCCGTAAATCTATATAAACAAAATAATCCTATTATTATAAGCAATCGAAATATAATAAAAAATCTGCTAATGAAACCCAGAAAATTTTTCATGTTCATGAAATGTTTTACTATATATGTATATATACCTAGAAATGCGGTACAATTTTCGCTGAAACATTTTGAAAGGACCATATAAAATGTGTATCATACTGTATTTAAACTAACAATTTACTTACGTACAAATTTTTTCTATATTAATCGTTATTATTATATTATTACAATTACTACTAATTCCAAAAGTTTTAAACAAAAAGTAAAAAGGTAAGCTGAAACAGGCATACAGTGGAAGAGACGAAAAAAAAAAAAAATTGAGTCCTCAGGCAGCACGATAATTTTCAAAACTATGTCCTCTCCGACCGAATGAACGAAATTTAACGTAATAATGACTCGCAATATTGAGTCGGACAAGTTTTTCTACCGACTCTAACGACTAAAATAAGTTTTTGAGTCACTAGACTACGAAAAGCAACGGAACGAAACCGTACGATATAAATGGAACAAACGAACATTTCAGAATCAACGAACTCCCACGAAAAGAAAGGAAAAAAAAATTAAATTTTTAGGCGCGAAGTTTGTAAAGGACGCTATAAGGATGTCGAACGCGACGCGCCATTTTGAAATTTCATTCACAATGAATTTTTAAGGAATGAAAATCGAAATTTGCCTGCAAACGGGATAAACTTTGCATTTAGATATTTTAATAATCGAAATAAAATATTCATTAACGCTATTGGCTAATATACCGGGTTTGAAGAATTTTAATCGAAATAATAGACACGTGGGTAAGCCTCACAAAATATGATGTAAGACCACCGCTCGCCACCAGATGTAGTGTACACCCTTATTATTTACTTTCTCTTCATTATTTACGCTACTTTCTGCTCTCTATTTATTCTCTATCGGCTCTTTCTTTCATTTATCACTTTGTTTCTCTACACTCTTTTTGCCGTATCGTATAAAGATTCTGGTAGCCACGCCGAGACCTGACTCAAACCGTTACAAAACAAAGGGGGAAGGGGGGTATATTAATACTCTTTTTAACACTTGTGAACGTTTTATTAATTCCGAAAATGGTTTAGTTAAGTTAGGGGTATGCGAGTATGAAATTTCTATTATAATAATTTAGGTCGGAGAGGACACACACAATTAATTAATTTACGTTACATCGTCAACTTACGCGTACGCGCCTGCCTCAAGACTGACTCAATTATGGGTAGCCCACTCTTTTTCGGCCCCTATTCAGGACTGCCAACTCTAACCATTTTAAACAATTTAAATCTAACAAACATACTTTTTCGTAATTTCATAATTATTAGTAAATGATTTACATTAAACATTATCTTATTTAATTAAACAGAAATTAATATTCTTAACTAAGCATTACTACACCCCCCGCTTAGTCACTCAATTCCCCCGAATGTCGTACTCCAAACTTTGTTTTTTTATTTTATTTTAAAAAAAACTCAACCCCAGTTGAACCCAGTGTCAACCTGAGAAATGGTTCAACCATGGTTAATTCCTCTTTAGTACTATGGAACATAACCTCCATTTATGTTAAGTTGTGTTTTTTTATTTTTAAGAATACTACAGTATATGGCTATGAATTTTAGTAGTCGAAATTAATTGTGTGTCAAAATTCAATTTTAAAACCGTGAGATTTACTTTCATTAATTGTAAGGTCCTCTAAGTTCGTTTTTTTAATTACCTTATACGTGTAACTGATTATGTAAAATCTATAATCCTAATTGAATTTTATTACTTTTGACACATATTCCCTCCTGTCACTTTTGCATTAAAACTCGTATGCAACCATCATCATTATAATACATCATAATTATTGCTTACTATATATAAATTCTCGCTCATGCATTATTTCAGTTAATTTAACAATCCTCTCAGCTAATCTCTCTCAAAATTATAAGATACACACTTTGTACCCAATAAACATAAATACACATTTGACCACAGGTCTATACATCATCCACTACGTAATTCGATTTCTACCTACAACAGTCAATAAAAATGCATGTATGCACACTATATATACTATATATACAAACCTTATGCTAAAATCATTGGATATCACAATAAACTTTATTTAATTACGTGTAAATGCTAACTATGTAATTTAATCTTAATCATTTTTGCTTTCTAATATATCTTGCTTATGCATTTATTCAGTTAATTTAACAATCCTCTCAGCTAATCTGTCCCTCGAAATTGTAAGATACACACTTTGTACCTAATACACCCAAAAATACACACTAGACCACAGGTCTTTACATCATCCATTACGTAATTCTATTTTTACCTACAATAGTCAATAAAATTAGTTTATCAATTGTACTATCATGGTAACCTTGAAAAATCCATGAACTTTTAAAATTTATATTTTTCCCTTTTACCTATTCATTATGAATGTAATTTTCCCCACAGAAAAAATAAAATTTTGCTAAAAAATTTTACAATATCATTCTTTGTCTAACTTAATTGTTTGTCTAAATTAATGTATTAATCCTATTATTCTGTTTGCATAAATTAAAGTATTAATCTTTGATTTTTTTTATATTTTGTAAGCAAGTGTCATTTTAAAGATTTGATACTCTGCATTGTACTCAACCACGCGAAATCGTTTTGTATAAAATTTGTATTGAAAAGAAAAATTCGTCATCTAACTTGAATTAGTTAGGATGTTATTATTCTCTTAATTCTATTCTATTAATTGTACTCTATTAGATTATTGTATAAATATCATTTTTAAAGGGGAGAGTAATGTAAAAAAATGAACAATGAATAATTAATATTCATATTTACATAAGAACCAAAATCGCTTAACGCAAGTTTGGATAATAATTTTACTTGTAGCTTCCTATTTTTGTTCGTGTCACAACCCTACGATCTACCATATCTATGGTTTAGTCGTATCCATTTTCCATTTGTTATAGAAGTTATTTTAATTAATTATGAATTGTCTTGCATCTCACCCTCGACCCTAGATTATGCATACACATTGCATATAACAGGATTGGAAACCCGTAATTGTACTTCTTAGTCAATAATACCCACTCTTTGTCTCTAATTCGTTCTTGTGAATCTTCCTAATAATGATTTGTACTATACGTACAAATTCAATAACTATGACGTCACATTTTCCCGTCATTAATTTCCCTTCATCAAGTCACTTCATTTATAGCACTTCATTACGACTCCTTTGTTAGCAGCCTCGCTGCGAGGAGGGGGCAGAGGCCCCTTGCCTCCTTAACTTTTTAGATTCCGGCCTGAGCCATGGTCGAAAGAGGTCGAACCTCTACCCCTGTAAATTCAGAGCACTACCTGTACATTTTGAGAAGTAAACCACAGTAGAAAAAGTTTTTATCTTTTCCTTCGAGCCTTGTTCTCTTCAGGAATTTAGTCAGTTAAGTCGATAAGTTATAAAAGAAAAATCGATAAGTTTAGTACCAAGAGAAAGTATCAGAGTATTATAGCAAGAGAAGAATTAATAATCATCGACCCATAAAGCGAGAGAAAGAGACAACCCAAGCACCATAGAAGATATTGGCATAACACTCTGGCGAGTCTGTAGCCAAGAGTTTAACAAGAGGCGACCGAAAAGAATTACAATGTTATAGAAGAAATATCCGTTGCTTGCCTCCTAACTAGAACCCCCGTCGATCCGAACCACCCCAGGGCCATAGACGGAGGGGTTAACATATATATATATATATATATATATATATATATATATATTATATATATATATTGCCCCGCAAGGGGGTTCTAAGCTCGTGCTCTTGAGTGTTCTTTGTGCTCGTTTGTACGTGTTTGTTCCTGGAGGTTTCACGTGCGCCCTCCCGGCCCTAGCACCCAAGGATGATGGGGCTCGACCCTGCAGTCCTTGTCATCCTTGGTCTTTTTCCACTTCGACTGTCCCCTCCACCCTTTCTACATAATGTACATAATGAATAGTGTAGATAAAAGGGAAAAATATAAATTTTAAAGTTCATGGATTTTCAAGGTTACCATGATAGTACAATTCAGAACTAATTTTATTGACTATTGTAGGTAAAAATAGAATTACGTAGTGGATGATGTATAGACCTGTGGTCTAGTGTGTATTTGGGTGTATTAGGTGCAAAGTGTGTATCTTACAATTTCGAGGGACAGATTAGCTGAGAGGATTGTTAAACTAACTGAATAAATGCATAAGCAAGATATATTAGAAAGCAAAAAGGATTAAGACTAAATAGGATAGTTTGCACTTACACGTAATGAAATAGTTTTATTGTGATATCCAATGATTTTAGCATAAGGTTTGTATATATAGTATATATAGTATATATAGTGTGCATACATGCATTTTTATTGATTGTTGTAGGTACAAATCGAATTACGTAGTGGATGATGTGGTCAAATGTGTATTTATGTTTATTGGGTACAAAGTGTGTATCTTATAATTTCGAGAGACAGATTAGCTGAGAGGATTGTTAAATTAACTGAATAAATGCATGAGCGAGAATTTATATATTGTAAGCAATAATTATGATGTATTATAATGATGATGTTTGCATACGAGTTTTAATGCAAAAGTGACTGGAGGGAATATGTGTCAAAAGTAATAAAATTCAATTAGGATTATAGATTTTACATAATCAGTTACACTTATAAGGTAATTAAAAAACAAACTTAGAGAACCTTACAATTAATGAAAGTAAATCTAGCGGTATTAAAAATTAAATTTTGAAGATGGAATTAAATTCGACTAGTAACATTCCTAGCTATATATGAACTATATAACCATTAACATTGACCAGAAGTATCGGTACGATAATTGAATTAAAAAAAAATTCAGAATACAAATTAAAAATATAAATCAATTATGCATTTTAATGAGCTAAACATAATTTTATAATACTCTTAAAAATAAAAGTAAATCGAACCTTAGATGAGTTTCGGCCAAGAATAAAAAAGTTATTGAAATGGAAGGAAAGCATTTCGAACAATCTTTTCTTTTAATAATTTCAGGTAAATTTTACATTAAAAATTATTTTTATATAATAAAAAAAAATATTAAAAAGGTTTAATAATTTTTGCATGTTAAGTAGAAAAATCATACTCTTTCGTTGAATGTTGATAGAATTTGAATTATTTGATATTTTGACACAATTAATTAAATTCGACCAAGGACAATTACTCAGTATTCATCGAATAAAAAAAAATATAAAAAATATAAAAATTGAAAATAGAAATCAATTATAAACTATAATGAACTAAACATATACTGTAATATAAAAAAACACAACCTAAATTGAGGTTATGTTCCATCGTACCAAAGAGGAATTAACCATGGTTGAACCATTTCACTGGTTGACACGGTTCAACTGGGGTTGGGGGTGTTAAAATAAAATAAAAAGACAAAGTTTGGAGTACGACATTCGGGGGAATTGAGTGACTAAGCAGGGGGTATAAGTCTGAAATTGACAATTACATCTTTTTTTTTTTTTTTTTTTTTTAATATTGCTTGTCACTACTTAGAACAAAAATTAAAAGAGTTCAACAAACGGAGGGACGGCATGTTCCTCATATACATTACAATAATTACCAAAATCGTTAAACCTTTGTAAAAACGGTTTTGTTACAAACAATAAAATTTGTCATTTTACTTATATATTTATATACGCAATAATGGCATGAAAAGAAAAGACAAATCGGTCAATTTCCTTCTTACAAACAAAAAAAAGGTTAAACTAAAGACGCAAACCGGTCAATTCAGGTTGAATTAAATTCTCTTTTACAACACAAAAAAAGGTTGAATTAAATTCTTAAATTACATTTTCTTAAATTAAATTCTCTTAAATTACAAAGAAAAAGTTGAATTCAATTGACTGCATTGAAAACTGACTTGGGACTCGAAATAAAAATGACTTGGGACTCGAAATAAAAATGACTTGGGACTCGAAATAAAAATGACTTGGGACTCGAAATAAAAATGACTTGGGACTCGAAATAAAAATGACTTAGGACTCGAAATAAAAATGACGGGACTCGAAATAAAAATGACTTGGGACTCGAAAATAAAAATGACTTGGAATAAAACTGACTTGGAATAAAACTGTCTGACTTGAACTCTATCAAGTATTCTGAAACTAATTGAACTCTACAAGTATTCTGAAACTAACTTGAACTCTATCAAGTATTCTTGAAACTAACTTGAACTCTATCAAGTATTCTTGAAACTAACTTGAACTCTATCAAGTATTCTTGAAACTAACTTGAACTCTATCAAGTATTCTTGAAACTAACTTGAACTCTATCAAGTATTCTTGAAACTAACTTGAACTCTATCAAGTATTCTGAAACTGTCTGACTTGAACGCTTGTCAAGTATCTTGAACTTAAACTGTCTAACTTGAACGCTTGTCAAGTATCTTGAAACTTAAACTGTCTAACTTGAACGCTTGTCAAGTATCTTGAAACTTAAACTGTCTAACTTGAACGCTTGTCAAGTATCTTGAAACTTAAACTGTCTAACTTGAACGCTTGTCAAGTATCTTGAAACTTAAACTGTCTAACTTGAACGCTTGTCAAGTATTTCTATAAATCTCTGGGGCGGTTGTCCCTTTTGCGCAACCTTCTGACTTCAAAAACTGATTTCAAAAATGACTTAAAAATGACTTCAAAAAATGACTTCAAAACTGACTTCAAAATTACTTCAAGTATCTCTCTAAATCTATAAACTCTCTATAAACACTCTCTTTCTTAATTTGCAAGTCAATTCAATTCAATAATTTGAAAAAATTTGCAAACAAAAATATAAAATGTAAACAACATTTCACTCGAATGTACACGAAGGTACGATACTATTATGTTTGATACATAAAATAAAATTATTCTATACTAAATATAATAGTGAAAATAACTGAAATTAACTCCCTTGAAATTAACTCTCTTGAAATTAACTCTCTTGAAATTAACTCTCTTGAAATTAACTCTCTTGAAATTAACTCTGTTACATTTAACTTCTCTTACATTTAATTTCTCTTACATTTAACTACTGTGAAAATTACTGTTTCACTAAAAAAAATGTATCACTGGTGTCTGAAGTGTTCACTGTGTTTTGTGTTAATTCTGGCTTGATACTAGTTAACTGTTAATAAGTTAATAATACTGACTTTTCAAATGTTTACAAATTACTTAAAAAGACAAACTCTATACTTAACAAAATTTTCTATTGGCAAAATCCTCAGAGACGTGTCCTGAAGACGTCTTGCTGGCTACTTCTTCTTGGATGAAAACTAGGCGTGGAGAACTTGGAGTCGTGACACACCGGTTCAAGGGTGGATGTTACGAATTGGAAGTCGTGACACGCCGGTCAACTGGTTTTATCCTGATGCAGGGTAATTTCTATCTTGGCCAAAGAGTGGCCTCTTCTTAAAATCTACTTCTTCTTCTTAAAATCTCCTTCTTCTTCTTAAAATCTTCTTCTTCTTAAAATCTTCTTCTTAAAATCTTCTTCTTAAAATCTTCTTCTTCTTAAAATATTCTTCTTCTTAAAATATTCTTCTTCTTAAAATATTCTTCTTAAAATATTCTTCTTCTTAAAATCTTTTTCTTAAAATCTTTTTCTTATCCTGGGGCAGGGTCGCCACAATGTTAACCCCTCCGTCTATGGCCCTGAGTTGGTTCGGAATCGATGGGGGTTCTAGTTAGGAGGCAGCAACGGATATTTCTTCTATAACATTCTAATTCTTTTCGGTCGCCTCTTGTTAAACTCTTGGCTACAGACTCGCCAGACTGTTATGCCAATATCTTCTATGGTGCTTGGGTTGTCTCTTTCTCTCTCTTTATGGGTCGACGATTATTAATTCTTCTCTTGCTATAATACTCTGATACTTTCTCTTGGTACTAAACTTATCGATTTTACTTTTATAACTTATCGACTTAACTAAGTTCTTCTGAAGATAGCCCAACTCAAGGGGAAAAATAAAAAGTTTCTCTTACTCTAATTTACTTCTCAAAATGTACAGGTAGTGCTCTGAATTTACAGGGGTAGAGGTTCGACCTCTTTCGACCATGGCTCAGGCCGGAATCTAAAAAGTTAAGGAGGCAAGGGGCCTCTGCCCCCTCCTCGCAGCGAGGCTGCTAACAAAGGAGTCTCGTAATGAAGTGCCGTAATGAAGTACCTTAATGAAGTGCCCTAATTTTACAAATACATGTATAATATAAACCTAAATGTTTGGGGGAAGACAGTTGAAGGTTAAGTTCCCCCCTTTTAAACACTTTAAACACATGATCAGATGTTTGAAAAATTCCAAATAAAAATAATAAAAAAATAAAAATAAAAACTAATTTGTATTTTTCGCCGAGTCTACATTTATGAAGGCGATATAATTTCATAGTAGTACATAAGTACAAATTGAGTACATGACTGAGTACGTATTAATTTTAGTTCATTACAATTACGATTACAATTATGGATTACTTCCCATTCACTTATGATTGTCCATTACAGTCCTATTAAAGTACATTCTTACATTATAAATTAAATCATTACATTTAATTACAGTTTCATTGAAGTACATTACGTCGTTTATCATTCTTACAGTGTTTTTATATATTTATATATGGTTATACTATATGGTTATACTATATGGTTATACTATATGGTTATTATATATGGTTATACTGTATGGTTATACTATATGGTTATACTAGATGGTTATACTAGATGGTTATACTATATGGGTATTATATTTGGTTATTAGTACAACACAAGTACATGAGACATGACACACATGATATAACATAACGCATGATAAAGTTATAAATTCGAATCGAGCGAAAGGAGACTTTTTTTATCTTTGAAGCGTTCGATTCTGCCAGTTAGCGGAATTCGATAACTTACTAAGCATTTTCGAGTTCAATGCGGGAGGTGATATAATAAAAAATAATAATGAAAAAATAATACGAGAACGTATTTTTGCGTTTTCGAACGAAGGCATGAAGTTTTGCATTTCATAGATTGACACGAGTAAAAATGAATATTATATAAAATTTATATAGGATAATGATCAAGCTAAAATATGGACGTATGGGGGGGGATATAGTCGAATAATAGTTTATTTATCTACATAACATATAAATAATGACTTCTATAGAGTGTACAGTTTTTATTATGATGATAAAGAATTTTCATACATTGCATACTAGAGATATAATGAAGGGAAATTAATGACGGGAAAATGTGACGTCATAGTTATTGAATTTGTACGTATAGTACAAATCATTATTAGGAAGATTTACATGAACGAATTAGAGACAAAGAGTGGGTATCAATGACTAAGAAGTACAACTGCGGGTTCCAATCCTGTTACATGCAATGTGTATGCATAATCTAGGGTCGAGGGTGAGATGGAAGACAATCATGATTAATTATAATAAATTCTATGACAATGAAAAATGGAAAATAGATACGACTAAACCACAGAAATGGTAGATCATAGGGTTGTGACACAAACAAAAATAGGAAGCTACAAATAAAATTTTTATCCAAAACTCGCTTAGGCAATTTTGGTTTCTTATGTAAAAATGAATATGGATTATCATTGTTCATTTTACAGTTATATATATATATATATATATATATATATATATACATATATATATGAAAAATTATTTCACGAAAGTGACACGTGAAAAATATTTATGATGAATAAAACCACGAAGGGAAAAGAAACACAAAGGTGTGCTCAAGCGCTTTCGTCTAATGACATCCTCAGGAACACTGGAGTGAAAGGACAGATCAAGGCAATATATAGGTTACAAAAATAAACATACATACATACATATTCATATATATTATACATATTATATATACATATACATATATATATAATATATATATATATATATATACATATATATAGTAAGCATAGAAAAAATTGTGGGAGGAGCAAACACATTTGTATGGGAAATTGACACTTTTAGCACTTCGGGCGACATTCAATATAAATTCAAATGGCTTGTTTATGAAACTGGTCACAAAAGAATAAAGAAATAAAAATAAAAATAAAAATAAAAATAAATATAAATATAAATTGAGGAAAAAAAAAAAAAAAAATTAATACAAAATAAGGCCTTAGTGATATATATGTCACAGCCTACATAACCATAAAGAAATAAACCAACAAATAAAAACCACAAATATATATATATATATATATATATAATATATATATATATATATATATATATACACATAACACATATACATACATATAGTAAGTAAAGAAAAATTGTGGGGGGAGCAAACACATTTGTATGGGAAAATGACACTTTTAGCACTTTGGCCGACATTCAATATAAATTCAAATGGCTTGTTTATGGAACAGGTCACAAAAGAATAAGAAATAAAAAAATTAAAATAAATCTAAATATAAGTAGGGCAAAAAAAAAAAAAAAAAAATTACAAAATAATGCCTTAGGATATATATGTCAGCCTAAATAACCATAAAGAAATAAACCAACAGATAAAAAACCAAAAAATTATAAGTGGAGTCTACAAATTCAAGCTCAAAAGGGAAGTTTACAATCAATTTAATAGATGATGCCAAATGATATATATGTCACAAAGAAATAAAGAAATAAACAAAAAAAAAAATTAAAAAATAATAAAAAAATAATAATAATAAATTGAAAAATAAATTTAAGAGAGGCACACCAATTTATAAGGGAAAAATTACCAAAGGTTTTTTAGTTATTGTCTGAATCATGCATACTATGGTCACAAACGAATAAAAAAGTACAAGTAAATATAAATTGGAAAACAAAATGATGCCTAGATCAGTGTTTCCCAACCGGGGGCCATATGGCTCCCTGGGGGCCATGGCACATTTGAAGGGGGCCACAGGAAAATGTTATTTTGTAAAATAGAGTTAAATCTGCATATTACCTACTGAAAAAATGCTTATGGGGCCACGGGAAAAAATAAGGTTCCTAAGGGGGGCCATAAGCCAAAACCGGTTGGGAACCACTGGCCTAGATGATATATAAAGAACCATAGAAATATATACAACATATATAAGGTATATATACGAAGTATAAACGCAATATATACAGAATATATATATATATATGCATAAGGGAAAAAATTACCAAAGGTTTGTTTTTATAATTATAGTCTGAAAAAACGGTAGGTCGCAAAAGAATAAAGAAATAAAAATAAATATAAATTGAAAAAATTACAAATAATACAACTAACATGTATACCCGCATAACCAAATATATATACATATACATACATATATACAAACACACACACACACATATAATATATAATATATACACATACAAGCTTGACCTTCGCGAAATGAGAAATCATCGCGCGGAACCTTTGTAAGGTTGTAAGGTAAGGTAAGGTACATACACATACAGTATATACATATATATATATATATATACACATATATACATACATATACATATACACACATACATACATACATATACATATACACACATATACATACACACACATTTAACTGCAATGACCACGCACATACTCACATACACATACATACATACATACACATACACGCATACAGCAAAAAATTGAAAAATAAAATTGTAAGAGAAACCTACAGATTTATAAGGAAACAAAGACAAAAACAAATTTTTACCAAAGATTTAACAACCTGCCCTTTTTGTTTAAATCCATTCTGAAGGAATTCAGAGCAACGGGATCGAGTTGAAACAGACCTTTACTCATGTTAAAGTTATTTGTAAGTTGAATTATAGCCGACTCAAGAATATTTCTATTAACAATGTTGCTAGAGTGAAACAAAACTGAAACATTATTCCAATCAATACAATGGGATAACTCTGACAAATGGACAAAAAGGGCACTGGACAACTGTCCCGTTCTAACGGAATATGATGCTGTTTTACACGCGTTTGCAAATCCTTTCCCTTTTTTTTTTTTTCCTCAATTTATATTTATATTTAATTTTATTTTTATTTTTATTTTTATTTCTTTATTCTTTTGTGACCTGTTTCATAAACAAGCCATTTGAATTTATATTGAATGTCGGCCGAAGTGCTAAAAGTGTCAATTTCCCATACAAATGTTTGCTCCTCCCACAATTTTTTCTATGCTTACTATATATATGTATATATATATATATATATGTATATGTATATATATATATGTATATATATATATATGAATATGTATGTATGTATGTTTATTTTTGTAACCTATATATTGCCTTGATCTGTCCTTTCACTCCAGTGTTCCTGAGGATGTCATTAGACGAAAGCGCTTGAGCACCCATTTGTGTTTCTTTTCCCTTCGTGGTTTTATTCAATATATATATATATATATATATATATATATATATATATATATATATATATATATATATATAAATATATATATATATAAATATATAAATATATATATATATATAAATATATATATATATATATATATATATATATATATATATATATATATATTATATATTTATATATTTATATATATATATTTATATATATATATATATTATATATATATATTATATATATATATATATATAAAATATTATATATATAAATATATGAAAAAATGAACAATGAATAATCAATATTCATTTTTACATAAGAACCAAAATCGCTTAACGCGAGTTTGGATAATAATTTTACTTGTAGCTTCCTATTTTTGTTAGTGTCACAACCCTACGATCTACCATAGCTATGGTTTAGTCGTATCCATTTTCCATTTGTTATAGAAGTTATTATAATTAATTATGATTGTCTTGCATCTCACCCTCGACCCTAGATTATGCATACACATTGCATATAACAGGATTGGAACCCGTAGTTGTACTTCTTAGCCATTAATACCCACTCTTTGTCTCTAATTCGTTCTTGTAAATCTTCCTAATAATGATTTGTACTATACGTACAAATTCAATAACTATGACGTCACATTTTCCCGTCATTAATTTCCCTTGATCATTATCCTATATAAATTTTATTAAATATGCATTTTTACTCGTGTCAATCTATGAAACACAAAACTTCATGCATTCGTTCGAAAACGCAGAAATACGTCCTCGTATTACTTTTTTCATTTTTATTTTTAATTATATCACCTCTCAATGAACTCGAAAATGCTGAGGTAGGTAGGTGATCAAATTTCAGATAAAAAAATCTCCTTTCGCTCTGATTCGAATTTATAACATTATCATGCGTTATGTTATACCATGTGTGTCATGTCTCATGTAGTTGTGTTGTACTAATAACCATACATAATAACCATACATAATAACCATATATTATAACCATATATTATAACCATATATTATAACCATATATAAATATATAAAAAACACTGTAAGAATGGTAAACGACGTAATGTACTTCAATGAAACTGTACTTAATGATGTAATGTACTAAAAGACGTAGTCAATGTACTTTAATGGGATTGTAGTTAACGATAATAAATGAATTAATTGGTAATTATAATCATAGTTACAGTAGACCAAAATTACAATGTACTCAATGTCCGACCCGACATTATGTCGCCATAAGGAATGTAGAATCGGCGATACTGTCGTTATTTTTTTTATTATTATTTTTCCGTTGGAATAAATTTTGATGTGCTTTCTACTTTGCCAAATAATTGATGACCTGTTGTTTTTTAAAATCTTATAATCATTTTTTAGATTTAGCTTAATAATGAATCCTGCGTAACTTTTTCCATGTAATGTTTTGTATACATTCTTTCTTCGTTATAAAAGATGAAGTCATGTCTTGCCTAAGCATTTAATTGTAAATCTTAAACCTTTAATTTTTACTCATATGCATATTTTAGTGTAAAGATGCATAGTTCAATTTCCACTTTTAGTTAACTTGGCAGATCATAACAACATCAGATCTGAAAATACGCAATTTAAGATAAAAATATGGCTTCATCTTCAAATATCTTGTTTATTCGTTTAAACCTTACCACAGCTAAAAGATTTACTTTATTTTTAAATATTGTGCAAAAATAATGCAGCCTCTTCAACATTTAATAATGATGATGTTAATAGAATCGGGGTATATAAACCCCACAAATTTCTTCCATGTTTATTCTGATTCCAACTACGAGGCTGAGCATTACCTGTAACAGTTTAGGAGTAAAACACAGTAAGAAAAAGTCTTTATCTTCTCCTTCGAGCCGTGCTCTCTTCAGAAAACTTAGTCATAAGAATCTCCCGATAAGTTACAAGAAGAATCGGGGAGAAACCTCAAAGAATTTAATAAGCCTCTCAGAATCCTCAGAGCCACTATAGAAGAAAACGGAGAGTAGTATAGAAGAAACTACTGCAAGTAACAGATCCGTTGCTGCCTCCTAACCAGAACTCCCGTCGACTTCGAACCAACCCAGGGCCATAGACGGAGGGGTTAACAGTCTGGCGACCCTACTACCAGGATTAGAAGAAGATTTTAAGAAGAGGATTTTAACAATTGGCCACTCTTTGGCCAGGATAGAAATTACCCTGCATCAGGATAAAACCAGTTGACCGGCGTGTCACGACTTCCAGTTCGTAACATCCACCCTTGAACCGGTGTGTCACGACTCCAAGTTCTCCACGCCTAGTTTTCATCCAAGAAGAAGTAGCCAGCAAGACGTCTTCAGGACACGTCTCTGAGGATTTCGCCCGCAGAAATTTTGTTAAGTACAGAGTTGTTTTTTTTAAGTAATGTTGTAAACATTTGAAAAGTCAGTATTATTAACAGTTAATATTTAGTATCAAGCCTGAATTAACACAAAACACAGTGAACATTTCACACACCAGTGATACATTTTTTTTTAATGAAATTAATTGTCACAGAGTTAATTGTCACAGAGTTAATTGTCACAGAGTTAATTGTCACAGAGTTAATTGTCACAGAATTATTTTCACTATTATAGTCAGTATAGAATAATTTTATTTTATGTACTAAACATAATGGTACAGTACCTTCGCGTACATTAAAGTGAAATATTGTTTACATTTTTTTATTTTTGTTTGCAAATTTTTTCAAATTATTGAATTGAATTGACTTGCAAATTAAGAAAGAGAGAGTTTACAGAGAGTTTATAGAGTTTATAGAGTTATAGAGATAATTGAAAACAGTTTCAAGTTAGTTTCAAGAATACTTGATAGAGTTCAAGTTAGTTTCAAGAATAATTGATAGAGTTCAAGTTACTTTCAAGAATAATTGATAGAATTCAAGTTAGTTTCAAGAATACTTGATAGAGTTCAAGTTAGTTTCAAGAATACTTGATAGAGTTCAAGTTAGTTTCAAGAATACTTGATAGAGTTCAAGTTAGTTTCAAGAATACTTGATAGAGTTCAAGTTAGTTTCAAGAATACTTGATAGAGTTCAAGTTAGTTTCAGAATACTTGATAGAGTTCAAGTCAGACAGTTTTATTCCAAGTCAGTTTTATCCCAAGTATTCCGAGTCCCAAGTATTCCGAGTCCCAAGTATTCCGAGTCCCAAGTATTCCGAGTCCCAAGTATTCCAAGTCCCAAGTCAGTTTTCAATGCAGTCAATTGAATTCAACTTTTCCTTTGTAATTTAAGAGAATTTAATTTAAGAAAATGTAATTTAAGGGAATTTAATTCAACCTTTTTTTTTGTTGTAAAAGAGAATTAAATTCTACCAGAATTGACCGGTTTGCGTCTTTAGTTTAACCTTTTTTTTTTTTTGTTTGTAAGAAGGAAATTGACCCATTTGTCTTTTCTTTTCATGCCATTGTTGCGTATATAAATATATACTTATGTATTTTAATGTTTGTAACAAACCGTTTTTACAAAGGTTGTAACGATTTTGGTAATTATTGTAATGTATATGAGGAACATGCCGTCCCTCCGTTTGTTAAACTCTTTTAATTTTTGTTCTAAGTAGTGTGACAAGCAATCTCTTTCCTTTAAAAAAAACAAAAAAAAAAAGTAATTGTCAATTTCAGACTAAAATATCAAATAATTCAAATTCTATCAACATTTAACGAAAAAGTATGATTTTTCTACTTAACATGCAAAAATATTAAAACCTTTTTAATATTTTTTTTTTATTATATAAAAATAATTTTTAATGTAAAATTTACCTGAAATTATTAAAAGAAAAGATTGTTCGAAATGCTTTCCTTCCATTTCAATAACTTTTTTATTCTTGGTCGAAATTAATCTATGGCTCGATTTACTTTTATTTTTTTAAATATTATAAAATTATGTTTAGCTCGTTGAAATGCATAATTGATTTCTATTTTTAATCTGTATTCTTAATTTTCTTAATTCAATTATCGTACTGATACTTCTGGTTAATGTTGATGGTTATATAGTTCATATATAGCTAGGAATGTTACTAGTCGAATTTAATTCCATCTTCAAAATTCAATTTTAAAACCGTGAGATTTACTTTCATTAATTGTAAGTTCTTCTAAGTACGTTTTTTTTAATTACCTTATACGAGTAACTGATTATGTAAAATCTATAATCCTAATTGAATTTTATTACTTTTGACACATATTCCGTCCAGTCACTTTTGCATTAAAACTCGTATGCAAACATCATCATTATAATACATCATAATTATTGCTCACTATATATAAATTCTCGCTCATGCATTTATTCAGTTAATTTAACAATCCTCTCAGCTAATCTGTCTCTCGAAATTATAAGATACACACTTTGTACCTAATACACACAAATACACATTTGACCACAGGTCTATACATCATCCACTACGTAATTCGATTTGTACCTATAACAGTCAATAAAAATGCATGTATGCACACACACTACATACTATATATACAAACCTTATGCTAAAATCATTGGATATCACAATAAACTATTTCATTGCGCGTGAGTGCTAACTATGTAATTTAGTCTTAATCCTTTTTGCTTTCTAATATATCTTGCTTATGCATTTATTCAGTTAATTTAACAATCCTCTCAGCTAATCTGTCCCTCGAAATTGTAAGATACACACTTTGTACCTAGTACACAAAAATACGCACTAGACCACAGGTCTATACATCATCCATTACGTAATTCTATTTTTACCTACACTAGTCAATAAAAATTAGTTTATAGATTGTACGATTTACGTTTTTCCCTTTTATCTACTATTCATTATGTATGTAATTTGTCCCACAGAAAAATAAATTTTGTAAAAAAATTTTAACCATATCATTGTTTGTCTAACTTAATTGTTTGTCTAAATTAAAGTATTAATCTTTGAATTTTGTATATTTTATAATAACTTTATAATAACTAAGCATAATAACTCACTTGTTCTGTATAAAACTTGTAATGTAAAGAAAAATTCGTCACCTAACTTGAATTAGTTACGATGTTATTTTCTCAATTGTATTGTATTGTATTAATTTTATTATTATTTGTATAAATATCATTTTAAAGGGGAGAGCAATGTAAAAAATGAACAATGAATAATCAATATTCATTTTTACATAAGAACCAAAATCGCTTAACGCGAGTTTGGATAATAATTTTACTTGTAGCTTCCTATTTTTGTTAGTGTCACAACCCTACGATCTACCATAGCTATGGTTTAGTCGTATCCATTTTCCATTTGTTATAGAAGTTATTATAATTAATTATGATTGTCTTGCATCTCACCCTCGACCCTAGATTATGCATACACATTGCATATAACAGGATTGGAACCCGTAGTTGTACTTCTTAGCCATTAATACCCACTCTTTGTCTCTAATTCGTTCTTGTAAATCTTCCTAATAATGATTTGTACTATACGTACAAATTCAATAACTATGACGTCACATTTTCCAGTCATTAATTTCCCTTGATCATTATCCTATATAAATTTTATTAAATATTCATTTTTACTCGTGTCAATCTATGAAACAAAACTTCATGCATTCGTTCGAAAACGCAGAAATACGTTCTCGTATTATTTTTTTCATTTTTATTTTTAATTATATCACCTCTCAATGAACTCGAAAATGCTGAGGTAGGTAGGTGATCAAATTTCGCTAACTGGCAAAATCGAACGCTTCAAAGATAAAAAAATCTCCTTTCGCTCTGATTCGAATTTATAACATTATCATGCGTTATCATGTGTGTCATGTCTCATGTACTTGTGTTGTACTAATAACCATACATAATAACCATACATAATAACCATATATTATAACCATATATTATAACCATATATTATAACCATATATTATAACCATATATAAATATATAAAAAACACTGTAAGAATGGTAAACGACGTAATGTACTTCAATGAAACTGTACTTAATGATGTAATGTACTAAATGACGTAGTCAATGTACTTTAATGGGATTGTAGTTAACGATAATAAATTAATTAATTGGTAATTATAATCATAGTTACAGTAGACCAAAATTACAATGTACTCAATGTCCGACCCGACATTATGTCGCCATAAGGAATGTAGAATCGGCGATATTGTTGTTTTTTTTATTATTATTTTTCCGTTGGAATAAATTTTGATGTGCTTTCTACTTTGCCAAATAATTGATGACCTGTTGTTTTTTAAAATCTCATAATCATTTTTTAGATTTAGCTTAATAATGAATCCTGCGTAACTTTTGCCATATCATGTTTTGTATACATTCTTTCTTCGTATAAAAGATGAAGTCATGTCTTGCCTAAGCATTTAATTGTAAATCTTAAACCTTTAATTTTTACTCATATGCATATTTTAGTGTAAAGATGCATAGTTCAATTTCCACTTTTAGTTAACTTGGCAGATCATAACAACATCAGATCTGAAAATACGCAATTTAAGATAAAAATATGGCTTCATCTTCAAATATCTTGTTTATTCGTTTAAACCTTACCACAGCTAAAAGATTTACTTTATTTTCAAATATTGTGCAAAAATAATGCAGCCTCTTCAACATTTAATAATGATGATGTTAATAGAATCGGGGTATATAAACCCCACAAATTTCTTCCATGTTTATTCTGATTCCAACTACGAGGCTGAGCATTACCTGTAACAGTTTACGAGTAAAACACAGTAAGAAAAAGTCTTTATCTTCTCCTTCGAGCCGTGCTTTCTTCAGAAAACTTAGTCATTAGAATCCCCCGATAAGTTACAAGAAGAATCGGGGAGAAACCTCAAAGAATTTAATAAGCCTCTCAGAATCCTCCGAGCCACTATAGAAGAACTCGGAGACTAGTATAGAAGAAACTACTGCAAGTAACAGATCCGTTGCTGCCTCCTAACCAGAACCCCCGTCGACTTCGAACCAACCCAGGGCCATAGACGCAGGGGTTAACATATATATATAAATATATATAAATATATATATAAATATATATAAATATATATATTATATATATATATAATTATAAATATATATATATAAATATATATATATATAAATATATTTAATATAAATATATATATATATATATGTAAAAATGAACCATAAATAATTCCCATATTCCTATATTATCTTATCCTTCATGTAATTCTTGTATTCATTTATATAGTCTCTGTATCCATTGTAAGAAAAAGTATCCATTTTAAAAATTCATGTGTTATATGGTTCATGTATTTATATAATTCTGTATATTCTTATATATTTAACTTTATATAATGCCTATACTCATATGTATGTACGTGTGTGTATTCATTTTTACATAAGGACCAAAATCGCCCAACGCGAGTTTGGATAAAATTTTTGATTGCTTTCTACTTTGCTAAATAATTGGTGACCTGTTGTTTTTTAAAATCTCGTAATCATTTTTTTAGATTTCGCTTAATAAGGAATCCTGTTTAAGCTTTGCAATGTTCACATTTTGTATACACTCTCTTTCGTTATAAACAATGAGATCATGTCTTGCCTAAGCATTAAAATTGTACATCTTAAACCTTAAAATTTCACTCATATGCATATTTTAGTGTAAAGATGCATAGTCCGATTTCCACTTTTAGTTAACTTGGCAGATCATGATAACATCAGATCTGAAAAGTCGCGGTTTAAGATAAAAATATGGTTTCGTCTTCAAATATTTTGTTTACTCGTTCAAGCCTTACCACAGCTAAAAAATTTACTTATTTTTAAATATTGTGCAAAAATAATACAGCCTTCTTAGCATTTAATAATAATAATGTTAGCAGTTTTTGGGTATATAACCCATTAAAATTATTCCATTGGCATTCAGAAGCTAATTCAGAGGCTGAGCACTACCTGTATCTTTTAGCAGTAAAGTTACAATTGGAGAAACTTTTTATTGTCCCCTTCGAGCCTTGCTCTCTTCAGAAAAACTTAGAAAACTTTCCGGATACGCTATAAGAAGAATCCGGAACCTTCAGCATTTAGATTGCAAATCTACCAGAGTCCTCCGAGCCACTATAGAAGAACTCGGAGAGTAACATAGAAGAAAACCACTTCAAGTCACACATCCGTTGCTTGCCTCCTAACCAGAACCCCCGTCGATCCGAACCACCCCAGGGCCATAGACGGAGGGGTTAACAACTGGCGACCCTTTAACCAGGATCTTCACGACTCCAGGATTCTTCCAGTCTTCCAGACTCTGGAACCAGAACCAACACCCAGTTGACCGGCGTGTCACGACTTCTAGTTCGTCACATCCACCCTTGAACCGGTGCGTTACGACTCCAAGTTCTTCACGCCTACTTTTCATCTAGGAACAAGTGGCCAGCCAGACACGTCTTCAGGACACACCTCAAAGGATTTCGCCGTAGGAATCTTGTTAAGTACAAAACTTTTTTAAAAAAATAATTTCTAAACATTTGAAAAGTCATTATTATTAACAATTAATATTTAGTATTGAGCCAGAATTAACAAAAAACACAGTGAACACTTCAGACACCAGTGATACACTCTTTTTATTGAAAACAGTATTGTCACAGTTATTTTCAGTTATTTTTACTATTCTAGTTAGTATAGTATAATTTTATTTAATGTACCAAACATAGTATTACCATACCATCACGTACATTTGAGTGAAATTTTGTTTACATTTTTATTTTTGTTTGCAATCTTTTCAAATTTTCCCCGAGTTAGGCAAATTGTTGTGCATTATTTTTTTTAGATAGTGTAGTTAGGAAAACCCCTTAAGTGATCATTCCATGAATTAAGATCGGTCAAGCAGACCTAATTAGAACATTAATAAGTACCTTCACATATGAGCGATTCAGACGGTGCGCTTTCTGACATCGAAGAATTACCTACACCCATTTTTCCACCTACCCCGCGCCCTTCAAACATATTCCCAAACACACAAGTCAGTATGTCTCAGTCTCAAACCCCCGCCCCAGCATACATTAACTTAGGCAGATTAGTAAATCTTCCTCATACTGTTTTAATTTTTAAGGGGACCATAGATAATCGTTTTGTTGAACCGCGCGTAAGACCTTGGGTTGAGTCTTTAGAGCAACATTTCTTACGCGAGAATATTACCGATGATGATATAAAAATCAGAGAAGCAAAAAGATTTATTGACCCTAAAGAGGGAAATGCCCATGACACAGTCACTTACGTCCCATCAATTAGCGAAGCTATAACATGGGACGATTTTAAACAAAACTATTAGAATTTTTTAAAGAAATAACCCTTGCACAACCCTTAGCCACATTAGAAGCAGTCTTCCAAGCTAAATGGAAGAAAGAGGAACACGAGGATTTAAACAATTTTATTACACGTACACACAAACTTGTAGGAGAAGCCCTCCGGGCCGCAGAAAATGCATGTGGCATAACTTTTACTTCGAAACAAAGAAATCTAATAGTAGCCACAACCATTTACCAAAACCTACCCGGAGCACCTAAAAAAAAGTTTCAGGAGTTTTTAAATGTTGACAAACCTGTCAGTGTAGCCATAAACAAAACACGGGAACATCACCCCGATTTAGCAAACCAAAACTACCGAAAGGGTAGAGAAACCCCCGTACATTATATTCAGCAGCAGCCACAACACCAATACCAACAGCAACAACAACAACAATATAAACCAAGGCAAATACAGGGAACACCCCAGAAACAAGCCCCCCAAACCCAGAATACACGCCCTCCTCCACAGTGTTTTAACTGTGATAGTTTCGGGCATATGATAAGTCAATGTAATTACCCCTCGTATTGCTCCCACTGTCACGAACATGGTCATCGCCGTGGCGATCGCCAAAAGTGTGCTGATAAAGCCCCTGCAGGGTATAGACCCCACTTTCAGAAACCAAACCAACCACGTCCCCAAAACGTATCCCAAAAGTCAACCAATCCCCAGAAACCAGTCCATTCCCAGCCTCAGTCGAACTACCAACCCAATAGATCACGACCACAGGGTCACCCACACTCTTACCCCATGTATAAACCCCAATACAACCAGCAAGGTCAACTAGTTCGGTACGTAGAAGTACCCGGGGAGGAATCATTTTCCCCAGAGAACAGTTTTCAAGAACACCCTCCAGCGTATGATATTCCCGTAGAATATGATCCAGGTCCTCCCATAGAAGACCATGTGAGCCCTTTTTTAGACCCTACATTGGAGGCAGCAGTTCAACCTCCTCCCTCCTAAATTACAGTAGTAAGCCCAGATACGCACACAAACTCCCCATCAGGATAATAGGTGCGGACCTCTTAGATTTAATAATAAATTGTAGTACGGATAACCAAGATTTAACTGCTCTCCTAGATACAGGAGCACACGCGACGTTAATTAAGAAACAATGCGTAGATGAATTACTAGAGAGTACAAATTATAAATATGAACTTAAGGCACCATCCTGCCAACTTAGAGGAGTTACGGGCACACCCATACCCACATACGGAGAAATTGAGTTATATTTAGAAATTGGAAACGCGGTATACCCCGCGAAATGTTGTATAGTGGACACAGTCGCCACCTTTCAGACAGACATCCTACTAGGGATGGATTTTTTTAACCGGAATCAATGGGAGATTTACCCAGCCGGAAAGTTAGTAAAGTGTCGAAATAGGACACACCATCTCCGCGAGGATGACAGACAACTTAATGCTAATAGACTTAGCTCAGTTCAGATTTCCGAAAGAAATAGGAAACCCCCTCTACTTGATAGCAGATCAAGTCGGCCGGTTGCATCCAGAGGGACAACCGCTCCAGAAATCAGACCCCAGGGTAATCAGTTCCAGTTGTTGAATCCAGTTGGATCAACCCAGCAGTTTCCAGTCAGTCAGTTTCCAGTCAGTCAGTTTCCAGTCAGTCAGTTTCCAGTCAGTCAGTTTCCAGTCAGCCAGTTTCCAGTCAGCCAGTTTCCAGTCAGCCAGTTTCCAGTCAGCCAGTTTCCAGTCAGCCAGCTTCAGTTCAGCCAATAAGGCAAATTTTAGTCGCCGAACCAGAATCAGATTCACAATTTTTCATATGCCCTACCGAGCATATAACAGTAGCACCTTATGAGAAGATTTGTTTCCTAGCAAAAGTAGTTAACAGTCAAGGAAAATTATTAGAGTCAGAGCGTACTCTGATTACAGAGAAAAGTAATTTCAAAAGAGATGTTCTTATTGCCCAAGTCCTTAGTCAGAGTCAGAATTCAGCTATCCCTGTTGTTTGTTTAAACAAAGGAGAAAGTCCTATAGAATTAACTTCAAATCAGAAAATAGGAACTGTTTCCACAGTAGAAGTAGATTCAGATTTCCCCATCAGTATGATAAATCGTGTTTCCAGTTCCTTAGAATTAAAGCCTTCAATATTAAAAGAAGAATATAAGAAATGTCTGAAGCACTCCCTTCAGGAGTCACCAGCT